>VZTM01030819.1:270-12000 GCA_013400555.1 Jacana jacana | reverse complement strand
GACGCTCGAAGATGTACAGTTATATCTCCATATTTTAGAGACCCATTGACTTCAACAGGCTTTCAGCATAGTTAATTCTTATCCCAAATGTGGGAAGCTTTCTGAACTCAGTTAAATATGAAATAACATTTCCCACAAGGTGACTTTGTTCAACTGAAATACCCAAGGGGAGTAAGAATAACAGTAAATCACCTAAAATCCCACAGCTCTCCAAGGTCTTAGTAGAATGAAAACCTTAATTATAGCATGTAGGAGAACTAAATCTTTGTGCACTTCTCCCTGTACTTGTCTAGGCTTGTGCAATGAAGTAGAATCACTCTTAAGGCCTATGATAAAAATTGATGCCTTTCTCCATTATCGTCTGTATTCACTAAAGAAAGGAAGGATGTGGGTTCTTCCTTAATGTTTATAAACAAGAAATTTTTCTAGACTGGTCAGAACAGAGCTTTGGCCACAACCATCGCAGACTCCATTCCTTCTCTGCACTGGATTTTGGACAGTCAATTTTAACAGATATGAGCCCTGATACACCATTACTCCACATGGTATTGAAGATACTAGAGAAGGAGTTTAAGTACTACTGCAGTTTTCTTTACCTATTTATAGATGTTTACTATTCGAATACATTTCCCACTACTGAAATGTTTTGTATGTACTCTCTCTAATCAAGAGAGCTGGTATCATAAACTGGTCGAATTTTCTTAATGCTACTCGGTATCAGTACGCCATCAATTTTCAAACTGAATCATAAATTGAGTTAGTCTTAGAAACCATCCTTTGTAGAAATCCTCTATTCTAGAGTTAGGACTTGGCTTTATTGCTGGGATGTATAGTTAATAATTTTAAGACAAAGAATGGATAATAGAAGTTCTAAAAAAAACTGTGCAAATTCAGTTACCTTCATTACAAATTAGAAAATATGATGTAACATAAGAATAATTTTTAATTTTGAAAAACTCTAAAGCATGGGTGATGATTAGCGTACGGACTGAATTAAACTACTGCTGTTCTGAGACTGTAACTCAGCACTAATAAAGGCTACTGGGTAATTATTTGTTATTGTTCCCAGCAGAAAAAGGTGCATTATTCTATGGTTAACTCTTGCAATAAAGCAGTAACCAAAGTTTTCTGAACATATTTTTCCCAGAGAAGCCATGTGGTATAAACCCAATTAACCAGGGAGGAGACTTAAGTTGTTTTGCTAAAAAAGTTGCAAAAAAGCATACTTGCTAGTCTGCCACTGAACCTCTGAACCAGAATGTAAACAGTGAAGATGATAAGGAGGACCTGAATTAGCACTAAACTCCAAGATTTCAAATACTTTTGAGGTGTATTTTAACATTCTTCACCAAAAGACTTGCCAGATTTGAGTGAAATTCAGACCTGGTATCTTGCTAGCAATGTCTTGACTGAGATACAACACAACACATGGGAGATGCTTCTCCTCTGGACTTTGCAGTTGCTGAAGCTCAATTAGTAATTCTGTGGCCAAAAATGGAAAAAAATAACTGCTTTTGACTTCAAGCCTTCCAAATGCTATTCCTAAAATAATTTTATCTTTTAAAATCTATCTCCTTTTGTCTTCATAAACACTCTTTGCACAGAAGAGGTATTCTAAGAACTAGGCCTTAAAATAAAGTTCTTCCCGCTTTCCAGGAACCTCCTTTCATCCCATCATTAACCAGAAACATCTAGTATACAGGTGTATTTATGTAGCAACCCAGCAAAACAAACAGAAACGTACTCAGGCTTTTTTTTTTTTTTGCCCCATGATGGAATATACTTGACACGTTTAAAAATATGGACAGCATAAGCAATGAGAAATTCTGTCTTTGGGAAAAGATAACAGCTGTTACACTCAGAGAATGAATCAACTAGTAACTCCTTTTACCACACTTCTTTCACTACAATTCACGCTAGACAGGAAAGAATATAGAAACTGGTCAGATTCAAAGAGAAATTAATAAATTTAGTTGTATTTTAAACCAAACAGAGAGAACGTTGTAAAGTCAAGGACTTATTACTGATTCTTGGTTTTTTCCATCAATATTTTTTTCTAATGGAAATGAATTCTGCCCGATTGCTAACCATAATGACAAGTTAATTTGCAAATACAACTATCACCCCAGAAACGTCACTATCATGAGAATATAATACATTTGTAGGTAATTATTTAGCACATACTTTACTGTTTCTTAATGCTTTAATGGGTTAGAAATGGTGATGCATTTATTTTTTAGCAGATGGCTATTTCATTCTTAGTTATCTATATCGAGTTTAATTAAGAATGCATACAGCTATCATTTTACCACATGCATATTAATTTGTTAGAATAAACCAACCAACCTTATGCTAAGCAGCACCTTATACCTATACATACACAGGTAACCCAAATGCCCTTTCTACAGTACTGAGTCTAATAATAAATTAGCTTCTAAAATCAGCTGTTTAAACATTAAACAAGTTTAAGATAAAACCAACTTCTAATTAAACAACCTCTTTGACACTTTATTCTTCCTAACTCTCCATTCCTGTCATAACTCCCTCAATATAATGCTCCCTTCAGATACAGAATCTAGTTCCTCTGAACTTGGAAAGAGGGTGGAACATGGAGGATATCATTAGCGTTACTATTTACTGTGCTTTTATTTTGATACTTGCATAAGTTTATTAAATAAGTCTGGTTTAAAAAGTTGGAAAAAATCCAATTACATCATATTGTGCTGATTACTGGTAATTGCACTGCCAATTTCTTATGCTGATAAATGCACAACTGAGTTTTGTCTGTGGACATTTTTATTTGTAATGGTTAACTCACTCCTGTGAACAAAGAGAAGTTCAAATTCCTTCTAAAGTAAAGTTTCTAGGTATGACACAAAGTATCTCAGCTCCCAACTCTACTGGTTATACTTGCTTATAGCTAGAAATCAGTTTCAATAAAATGTATATACTGTTGCCCAATCATGACAATGAATCTTGAAATAAAAATATGACAAAAATTGGCCTGCACTGGTAAATCATTAGCAAGTATGATCAAGGGACAGCTTCACTGAAAGGACCAAACTAGAAAGGTTTACAGGCTTCAAAATGGAAAAAAAAAACAGCTGTTTAAAAACACTTTAAAACCCACTAAGATCCTTTCCCTTTAGGTAAAGCTAACTTACCTGTTGGGCCCAACACTGTAAAGTATAAATCAAAGCATTTTGCACCTCCTTCAACCCTACCAAATACTAACAAATTAATAGCATATATAGTAGAAGTGAAGAGATTCATCGTTGGAAAATGTTTCTTGTAAGTTAACACAAAAAATGGCCAAGGTGGTCCTCACTTAAGACTCTTTTAAAGTGCAGCCACTAGCAAACCTGTCACCGGTGAGAAACCTCAGACCAAAATATGAGTAACACCAAACATCACGTTCTATATGTACTTTACATCACAGAGACTGTGGGGCTTTCTCTTTTAAAATTAGGTTTTAGATACTTTTTGATAAGTTATAACGTTGATCTTATTCTGAAGTTATCCAACCCAAGTTCCTAAGTCAGTCATCTTTATCTTAATGCTCGCAATAATAAGAAAGATGTAGCAGTGCTCAGCAGACACACTGTATAGACTTGTTTCTTACTGTAAAATGCAGTTTTGTGAGTGGATGGTAAAACACTGCTGTGATCCAGGTGACTTGTGAGAACATACAGACAAATTACAGTGATGACCTGTACAGAAAGTGAGTAAAATAAGTTGTACTGTTGATATCTGTGCACAAATGCCTTGGAAGGAAAGCTGTTTGAACTTGCTAAAGGGAGTGGCACGGAGTTCTCCTCTGCTCCCTCATTTAGGGGTAAACCTGGCTAAGAGAGACGCATCGCCATCTCCAGCTGCTGTGTCTCCTTCTTAGGTGAGGCTTCTGTGGGGGACTGGGATGGAAATAAAGAATGAAACTTAATCACCTCCCTTTTGGAAAAGGAAAATATCATCGGCGTTAAGGGAGGGGAAAAGGAGGGAGAGACAGATCGTGGCAAATACCAGATTGAATTCCCTCTGGCTCTGCTTCTTAATTAGGGGAGAACTAAGTGGAATATGAACAGATGGGAAATGAGCCACTCCTCACTTAGCACAGATCTATGAGCCACAGAGCCAGAACAAGGAGGATATCTTTTGGATATAGAAAAAAAAAAAAAAAAAAAAGAAAAAATGTCTGACTTACTATCCAGAAAGTTGTGTTTGATGATCTTACAACCTTTTTACCATCACTTATTGCTACTACATAGAAATAGTAAGAGGCATAGTAAGAGGCACCAGCAGATTATCTATCTAGCTGTACAATGTTGTTACAGTAGTCACAATAAAGTTAATAAAAATCACCTGGTTATACTGTAGCGTGGTACTGAGTGCTGTATAGTAAGCACAAAACTCAAAGAAAAGAGGGTCACAGTGCCCTGTCCCCTTCAGATTTTCCCAGCCTTCTGCAACTGTGCCACGGTGTGCCTCGGTCCTCTGGCACAACTGAAACATCTGTCAGCCACACATACCCTGTGCCGCTTAACAGCTTCACTTAGCAACTCACTGCAAGTCTCCCGCTTCGAGTATGCGTGTTCTGCCAATTCCCCATTCACTTCTCATTTGTGAAGTTTTAATCTTGTGCCTGCTGGTTTTTTTGGTCTCAGGAGAAAGAAAAGGTTTTGTAGTTTTAAAGTGTGAATACTTTTACGAGGTCATTTAAAGACTACGCTAAATTACTCGTGTAATTACTTATACAACCGAAGACACATTTAACATGCCAAGCTCAAAGACACCTCTACTAGATAAATTTCTCTTTCACATACCTCCCTTTTTCTCCCAAATAGTTTCCCTCTGAGAAATCACTGGCTGGAAGTCTCACTGCCCTTACATAAATCAATATAAAAACTATCGCCAATATTGCACTTAGTAGCAGGCATCCAAACACTCATCTGGTTCTTCAGTGCCGAGAGGCTACTGATCACAAAGAATTTGTCCCATACCCCAAAATTAATTTCTGATAAAATAAGAAAAATACTGTTTTAAATATAGATGCATAAAAGCTACACCATTTCCTAGTACTTCATTTCCAAAAGAGTTCCTGCTAGAAAAAGCACACCTAAATTACATGTCATCATTTCACCTAAAACCAGCCTATTCTTTAGCAGATTAACTGATAAGTTAGTTTTACTACAGACCCACTGTCTTCCCCTCAGCAATCTGTGCAGTTTTATTTGCTACCATAAAAATATATTAGGTAAAGAATAAGTTTTTTTTTTTTTCCACAGGCGCTCTTAGGATCTGATCCTAAGAATTCTCTGAAGTTCACAGAAGCTTTTCTAGAGCATCCAACAGAATTTCATAAACTAAATCCCACACAACTTCTACTCATCAGATGCCATTTCAATTCACCCAGCCATTCCCAAGATAACTCCAATGTCTGCTCTTGGTCAAGGTACAACTTCCAGAAAGGCACCTTTGATTTTTCCAACTTCAAAAGACCATGATTCACCACTGTAGTTTTTCTAGTATTGAATAATTTGCATTGCTGAAAAGGTAAATCTAGCTTAGAATTTGAATCTTTCTTTTTCTGTTCATTCTTATTGTATTCTACCCTAAAGGATCAAGTATTTTTCTGCAAGGATACTCACATACTCTTACTTTTCAGTTCTAACTCTTGTGAGTGCCCCAGGTCAAACTCCACCACTCTGCATTCTCTATGTCCTTAAATTCCTTAGATACCATCTTTCTATATTTTTCCTATATCCAAATTTTCAACATCCTTTTTTAAGACAACTAGCACCAAAGCTATATATAGTGTTAGCTTCAGATGTTAAAGAAAGTTATAGTTCTTTCTGGTCTTATTTTATACCTTCCAATTTATCTGCCCAAGGGTGCAGTTACTGCTAGTCAGGAGCTCACAACAGTGCTGAATTCTAGTCCTCTTTGACCTCTTGTTCCTTCTTAGAGCTACTCCCTCCCCAAATGCAGTTCTTCCCCACTCTGTAGTTCTAACCTCCTTTTTATCCATATAACGATGCATTATTCATACAGACTATAATTAAAAGACATCCCGTTTGGACAGGCTCAGAATGCCAGGTGATCAAAGGGGTATTCGTACAAAATCCTTGTCTTTATCCCACTCTGCCCTTTGGATGTATTTTGCATCTTCTACAAGTTTTCTCTACATGAAATGTCAATTGCTCACTGACAATTAAATTTTGACTGTTGTCATTTAATCACCTATTATTTACATAATTTTTATTTCTTATTAAAAATTATATAAAAGCCCCACAACAACTGGCATTTTAAAAATCAAAGTCACAAAATATCAAGCCAAATACTTTGTAAGAGGCATCCTCAAGAGTCCTTAGAAGCCAGCTACAACACCACCTTAATGCTTTATCCTTTGGAAATCTATTTCTATTTTCACCTTGCATATTGGTCAAAAAAAAAAAAAAAAAAAAGCAGCCTATTGTAATTAAGTAACACCAATGACCTTATTGATGATACTAGTTACACTGACACCAAATACCAAAAAAAGGTAAATTGATTTCTGAAGAGACTCTGGTTATACAAGAGTTTAAGAGCAACAAGTTAAGTTGTTTGGAGCTATTTTCTCCAACTGAAACCATTTTTGTGAGAAAACACACAGAAAAGGAGAGCCACTAAAATACAGGAAAAGCTTGTTTCCCTCTCCACCCTGCCCCCCCTCCAGAATTGCAAGCTATATTTATAACTGGCAAAGTACTGCCCTCGTCTTTAAAGATGAACTGCTGGTGAGGCTCTTCCTCCTCTGCCCACTTTGCTTAAAACGTTCACAGCACGGATATTTATCTCCACAGTGGGAGGCCAAGGATTAGCCACAGCCTCCAAGAGGGTGGAGAGATTTAAAGGTCAATTTAATTAGTTCATTCTAATCTTTTACACATCTAATGTAAATGTCATTGTTTTCTAACTGCTACTTTAGCAGACAAAATTGTATTTTAGAAACTTTGAACATATGAACTGTGTGTTGGATGTAATACAAATACTTCATGTAACTGATCTAAAAAAGCAGCCTAATAAAAATTGTCATTGAGTCAGAGCTTTTCCTAAAAAAAAAAAAAAAGAGAAAAAGGGCAATAGGAAAATTCTGGTGATAAAGCATGGAGAGCTTTAGAAGAACAGTAATCTTTCAAACTGACTGGCTTAACTGCTTCTCTATGATTTAAATCTTTCCCATTTTGCAATGTCTGGACAAAGGCAAACAACAGTTTCTGGTACTGTGATCTCATCCGAAAGTCGTGGAACACTAAAACGAGCTTCACAAGCCCAACATACCCTAAAGACAAATCAGATCACATCCTAGGCTATTTAAGAGGGCCTCTGGGCAAGCTTTGCATGACCGAATAGGCAAAAACAAGTGCACAGACGATGCTCTGTGATGACTGAAATCATAGGTCAGTGGAAAAGCCTGGCAGTGGTTCATCACCGTGAGAGAATTACGTACACACGGTCTGCCTGTTCTCCTGTGACAGCAGCTATGGTGGCACTGGCCCATGAACCAGCTTCTTGGGAAGAGAAGCTTGCAGCTACCCCTCAACCTTTTGTTCTTGTTACAAAACCCGAGGAATGATGGATATGGATGAATTAGACCTGGCTTACTGATTAGGAAGCATATCAGTGTCATACAACTGGACACAGATGCTCCGAGGTTTTTTGCTGTAATTTGAAATGAACAGCCCACTCCTGGGATGGTGTTCAGGACAGTGATTTCTAGAGAGACAAAAGGCAATGGGCTAGTATTTTAATGTAACAACAAAAGCACCAAACCCAGAGATGCCTGGTTTCATCATACCGGGAAGGACAGGAAAGACTTTGGGATTCACTTTGTCTGCTGGTACCGTGCAGTCTACCACTGCTGTTGAGCAGTTTCATGTCTTTCATGTCACTAATAAGAAAACACAATCAGAAGACACTGATCTCTGACACCAACGTGTGGCTGAAGACATTTGTGATGTCTACATCACAAGCACATTCAGTGGTATGACATCCGTTTGCCTTTGGCAGCTGTATGGACAATACTGCACGATGACTTCTTGTTGACTCAAAAGCAGGGCTCTCGAAAAACTTATGGTAAATGTCATGGGGCCTCCAAAAGATGAAAGCAGACCACCACTGGTCCTGTGGTGCACCTATCAGAAACAGAGTCCCTTCTATGATACTTGTTAAGATGGGGATGTACACACTCTGAACACCTATGAACGTTTATGGGCAAGATGTATTCAGAGAGTGATTACTGCAGTGAAAGACATTAAAAACAGAAAGATGAAACACCAACTTTTTCATTTTTGCACTGAGCTATCCTTCCAGGAGAAAGGTTATGGGTTCCTTGACTTGTTTGAATGAGAGTTTAATGACTAAAATGTGATTCTTTCCTAAATCAAGTTTTCCTACTGAGACTGTAGGTCTGGACTTGGAGCCGATAGCTTAAGGCATGCACTTCCTTTGGAAAGAGTTAGGGCTCTTTTTCTGGGACCTTCTCCCCTGCAAAGCTTTCTTGATGCCTCACTTCCAATGGTTGTCTCCCTAAGAGCTCAGGCAGCACCTATCAGCTTATTGTTTTGATGTTGCAAGCACGTGCTAAATTTTTTTTTTTCAGTTTGAGTACCCAATTGTGAATGACACTTCATCTAGCAAAGCAAAGCAAAGCAAACAAAATGTTTTCTCTAGGGAAGACTAAGAGAAACCAGAGGTTAAAATTTCTTTTGCCATACATACTAAGGTGAAGTCCCACAGGCACTAAACTCTTATTTGGGCTCACACTTAAGACCCCAAACCCTAGAACGGAATATTCAGATTGCAATCTTCATTTTTTACATGCTGTGAAGACCACAGATGCCACAGTTTTTGTTAGGACAGTTGTCTCAAAACCTTACTTCCACTGCAGCCAATGCCCATGTCAAACAAGAAGTCAGTAGTTCTGAACATCTTGGTGCCAGTGTCCATCTGGGATCCACAAACTGTATACTCTGCTACAGGTACCTCATCTGACAGAGCTTTTCATGTGCTGACAGACTTACCGTGCTAAAAGGACCAGCACAGGAATTTTCTTCTCAAGACAGTTCCTGTTTCCAGGATTTTTTAATGCATTTTATTAAACACCCAATGAAAAGATGTTGTCTTAGGAAGACAATCCCATTCCTAACATAGCTGTTCCTGAGATACTTATTGCTGACCTTGTTGTCTCCAGTTTGATGCTAGAGATGGCTCATGCCTTCCTAAACTGAGGGCAAATAAACAGAGGCATGAATTTCATTGCAGAAGCACCAGCAGGGTGCTCTGATTAATATTTGTTTGCCTGAATATATCATCTTAGCCTGTAAAACAGATTTTAAGATCTTATTATGTCTTAGAATTGGGTAAGTCTCACAAAACAAATACAATATTTCACAAGTTGACAAGAATTTTGGTGAACCAAAGTTTAGATACTTAAAAATAAAATTATATTAAAGACTGACTCCTGAAAAATGAACCTAGAATTTGTATTACTTACTTTGATGCCTTATTAGAGTCTGGACTACAAATCCTTCTGTATAGAAAGCTACGAGACATGCCAAAACATAAGGAGACACCCATACCAGGAGAAGTAAAAGACACTGAGTTCATACGGTTTGTTATTGCAGAAATTACTTAAAAGCAGGAATTCTCAATTTCCATTTTAGATTTCAAACTTCTCTACAGAAAAATGCATGTAGAGAAATAACAATAATCGCCAAATTAAAAAGACCCATGTGCTAAAACTTCTTTATGAATTCTTTGTCCTGTACAGAGAACCTCTACAAACTGCTCCAGCAGACAGGCAAAGTCAGATCTGAGCACGTCTCCTATTACACAGAGTACTAAAAACTTAAGGAAATTCAGTTGTGCTCCCCCCTATCCCCAGTAGAAGGCTCATTAGCTACACACTGGGACGTTGTTGCCCTCTGGTAAGAGCAATTCTATTTTATTGGGCAAGAACCCAGTCTCTCTCTTTTGCCTAGCAGAATCCAGATGTGGGATTCAGCCATAACTTTAAGCAAGAACAGATGTGCTGGAGCATAGTAAAGTAAGTTTCCCTTTCCAGAGCAACAGCAGTAGAAACATGCGTAACTGTAGTAAATCTTATTTTTCTAGAGTTTGTTGGGGAGTATTTAAGATAGCTGGCTTGCCTGCTAATCCCTCATAACTTGGCAGTTTACAGAGATATTCCTATAATTCTTCTGACAGAAGTGTACTCTTGGATTTTGCAAAATAAGAAATTATGTCAACCAAGTTGAAAAGAAACTTCAAAGTCATCAAAGCTATCCCAAGTATTTTGGAAAAGAGGTCTTTCTGTAGAACAACCTTTGCAAAACCAGTATCTAAAGCTAAGTGGGAATGCAGAAGCTTAAAATTAGTTTAGCACTGTAGTGGGGGATTCACTTTACTGCATCTGCTCTCTAATCCCTTTTTTTCTTTTCTGCTAGGAACTCCCAAGTATTGCTTTGTCAATCTTAGAAGGATCTTAGAGTAAAAGATTCTTTTTCAAAGAAACAGAAGACACTAAAAAAAACCACAAGATCAAGATCGTTTATCCTATCAAGGCAAAAATTGTCATTATTTAGCGCTGTGGCTTGTGGAATTAATGCTCTGGCTTGTGGAATTACTTTCACACTTTAAAAAATTATTTTCCATCTGAGATCCATATGTACATACTTGTAACATCCAACAACACAAAAGGTAACAAATCTCTTTCCCTTTGATGATTTATAAATCTTTTTCCATTATTCAAATGTAATTTTGATTCATAGTCACTAATGATCACCTGGGTTCCCCTTTCTACGAAGAAAAAGACCATTTTTTAATTTGATGCAATAAATATATGACCACCAAGAAGGAAGACTGAGGTCTAATAAAAGATTTATTTTAACATATCAACAAAATCTCTCAACTTAGATTGCAGACTAAAATTGTCATAACACATTTCTGTAGGCAACTTTTGAATAAAATTCAAGATTTAACTAACTTCATACTGTATTTTCCACACTGCTGCCCATAATAAAGAATGAATCACCAAAAAACCCCACTCAGTATTAGCAAACACGTATGCATCTCCAGGAAACTTTAATTCTAGTTCAATTCTAGTTCAGTACTAATCAAAACATCTCTCAGAGATGTCCAACCAGCTATGAAAGACAAACAGATGTAGGACAGATTATCAATGAGACCTCAAAAAAAAAAAAAAAAAAAAAAAAAAAAAAAAAAAAAAGAGTTGGTTTTCTTCACATGAAGTGAGGAAGGTCATTATAGGAAACATAATTGCCATTAATAGAAATGGCTTCCTGTAAAGCAGGAACCATATACAACCTAAGGAATTCCCCTGACTCTAAAGTCAGAGTGCTTGTAGGAAAATACCTGTGCTTTATGAGAGCTAAATCTCTCTTCAGGGATAAGAGCAGATCTTTGTCCGAGAAGATCCCTGTATTAACCATTCTGTGTATGACCTAAGCCTAGATGCTAAGCAGTCCACAAAATTACTGTACAAAGTGAGTAACACGATGTCAAGAATTAAAATTAGGATAGCCCAGTAACTATGGTGTACACAACCAACTTCTTTCATGAAGCAGGGTTTTTTGTCTTTCCTTTAGAGTAAGCACTATCTGCTCTCTGGAGCAACTCATCAAGGATATCAGCAGAACATTCTGAAAGCAAAAAACATTTAAAATGAATGTT
>VZTM01030818.1:23621-34754 GCA_013400555.1 Jacana jacana | reverse complement strand
GAGCAAGCTTTCTGTCTAGTGGAGATCATGGTAGATTTGTTTCCTCACTCACTGCCAATAGGTGAGCTGGTATCCCGAGCAAGTTGGTGCAGAGCTCCCGCACCCAGCCACTCGAGCTACACGCCTGTGTGGACCCGCTGGTGGACCCGTCCTGTTTGTGATGGGCAGCGACACGCCGCTGCCCTCCCTCAAGCTTTTTCTAGGTAGAGGGCATGGGGTGGTGGCCAGTGCCTTGGCTTCAGGAAGAAATAAAACAAATAAAACAAAGCTTCAGGAAGAAATAAAACAATTTAAATTGATGTCTAATATGCTAAGAAATGTTCAAGCTTCTTTCATACTCTCAGAATCCAGTCCGAAACTTTGGAGATATGTTTATATAAAAGGGTTACACCATACATACATACTAATTTCCTTGGTCTCATTTAATAAGAAGTGTTTTCATAAGGGGTATCTAATCAAGCTTATTAATGAATGTAATTATTTTTGCCTATAGGTGCTGTAGTTGAGTTTATTAAAGAACTTGAGGATGTTGAAGTTCCAGAATCATTCTCAGGTGAACTTGAATGTGAGGTTTCTCCAGAAGACGTGGAAGGGAAATGGTATCATGGAGATGTTGAACTCACTTCTAATCATAAATATGTGATTACATCCCGTCGTGGTCGCCAAATCCTCACTATTAAAGATGTTAATAAAGATGATCAAGGAGAGTACAGCTTTGTCGTTGACGGAAAAAGGACTCGCTGCAAACTGAAGATGAAGCGTAAGCCTTTCAAATACTTATATTTTAGATATATGGTAGATTTTTCTATATTTAGTATCTATTATACTGTATCACTATAACTTATTCTGCCTGAATATTCAGTATTCTTCTTATCTGTTATGAGGATTAATTAACTTAATTTCATTTCACAGCTCGTCCCATGGCTATTCTTCAAGGGCTTACTGATCAAAAAGTCTGTGAGGGAGATATTGTACAACTTGAAGTTAAAGTCTCTCTAGAAAATGTGGAAGGTGTCTGGATGAAAGATGGTAATGAAATAAAATCAAGTGATCGTATTCATATTGTGCTGGATAAACAGTCACACATGCTGCTGATAGAAGATGCAACACAGGAAGATACTGGAAATTACTCTTTTAGTGTTCCTGGTCTTGAACTGTCAACCACTGGACAGATCACAGTGTACAGTAAGTCATTATCCTGATTTTGAAGGTGTGTTTGATTTTTGGGCCCTTTAGGTTTACTTCTTAAAAGGCATAGTTTTTATAACCATTAATATTTTTGTTACTTGACAGGTGTGGAAGTAGTGGTGCCTCTGAAAGATGTTCACGTAGTTGAAGGAACAAAAGCTATCCTTGAATGCAAAGTTTCAGCACCTGATGTTTCTTCCTCCAAATGGTACCTAAATGACCATCAGATAAAGCCCGATGAACGTGTACAAGCTGTATGTAAAGGCACTAAACAGAGGCTTGTGCTTACCAGAACCCATGCATCAGATGAAGGACATTATAAGCTAATGGTTGGCAAAGTTGAAACAAGTTGCAATGTCACAGTTGAAAGTAAGTTTCCTTTTAAATGCAAAGTTCTTTGTACAATTATTACTTTAAATACAAAACTTTGGAAGTGACTAATATATTTGTAATGTATTGTTTTTTATAGAAATTGAGATTATTAGAGGTCTTCATGACATCACCTGCACTGAAACTCAGAATGTATCCTTTGAGGTCGAACTCTCACATTCAGGGATTGATGTAATTTGGCATTTCAAAGGCCAAGAGATCAAGGCTGGTCCTAAATATAAAATTGAAGCACGTGGCAAAATATATAAATTGACAGTGGTAAAGATGATGAAAGATGATGAAGGAGAATATGTATTTTATGCTGGAGAAAAGAAAACATCTGGAAAGCTTATAGTAGCAGGTGAGTAGGGTTAATGTCCCAGATTTTTGTTTCACTGTGACTTACAAAAGCTCAATGTACTGTATTTTTTAATAGTAGCCATTGTGTTATTTCTGTACTTTTTTTTTCTTTAATTTCCTTTTTTCTATGTTTTCCTGGCTCTTCTCCATGCCTTTTGTGATTGGCATAATTTGAAGTTAACAAAGATTTTACATAATTGATTATATGTTTTGCTAAATCAGAGCCATAGTGTGGAATTCTGTAGTACACTTTTGATGTAATTAAAAATAAGGTTTTTATCTTGAAAGTTCAATATAGCTATGCTGATAATAAAAATAATAAATGAGAATAACTAGGATAGAATCATGCTTGTGTCCTGTTCAGGTCACATTCTATTCTTGATGTTTCCCAGAACTCAGAATGTCTATGGGCATGCTGCAAACTAGGGCAAAGAATTCCAGCATTAACTTTCCATGTTTTAGCATTTCCCTATGGAGAGAAAGTTGAACAGCAACACAAGAAAAACATGAGCTTTTCCTTCCCAACAGGTGGTGCCATTTCAAAGCCTCTCACTGACCTGACTGTGGCTGAGTCACAGGCAGCTGTTTTCGAATGTGAAGTGGCAAATCCTGAATCAGATGGCCAGTGGCTAAAAAATGGTAGACCATTATCTATAACAGATCAGTACCGTGCTGAATCTGACGGTGTAAAGAGAAGGCTTAACATCCCTGTCACGAAACTGGATGATATGGGTGAATATAGCTACGAAATAGCAAGCTCAAAGACATCTGCCAAACTGAAGGTCGAAGGTCAGTATTTTTTATACCCAACTGCTGCCTTTAAGACTCAGTCCAGAGTCACTCACTGTGTCTTGGATCAGGCCCTAGGATACAAGCACATTTTAGTTCAGTTTTTGAAAATATTTTCATATTGTGATGTGCTTCCTAAGGTAGCAAGCTTATTATTTTAGTATTTTGGAGTCTCTCTTTTTGGAATTTAGCATGGTATTTTAATAAAAACACATTTTATTCAAGATACTGTCTAGCAAGTAGAAAACACATAACTTTTGGCAAGTGGTGTTTTAAACGTATAAAAAAATCTGTTTCTCACAGATGCTACCTTCTTGTGTTCCAAGCTTACCACTTTGGCAGAAATTGTATAAATCAATACATACATACTAGATTTTAAAATTAAGCCCCATGATCCAGTTTTAATTAAGATTATTATATTTGCTATAATTTTTAATTTTGGTCTGGTTTGTAGAGTTGATTTTTTTTTTCCTTTTTTTCCCCCTAGCTGTTAAAATAAAGAAGACACTAAAGAACTTAACTGTGACAGAAACACAGGAGGCAGTTTTCAGTGTAGAACTTACCCACCCTGATGTAAAAGGAGCTCTATGGATTAAAAATGGTGTTGAACTTGAATCAAATGACAAATATGAAATTTCAGTGAAAGGAACTGTTCACACACTGAAAATTAAGCACTGTGTTGTCACTGATGAATCTGTTTATAGTTTTAAGCTTGGAAAGATAGGAGCAAATGCCAGACTTCATGTGGAAAGTAAGTTGATCTGGTTTGAATATTTGCTTTAATGTGTGATTTGAAATTCAAACGAAACACATTGCTGAGTCTTGCTGTCTTTTTTCCTCCAGCTGTCAAGATCATCAAAAAGCCAAAGGATGTGACTGCCTTGGAAAATGCTGTGGTCTCCTTTGAACTGAGTGTATCCCATGATACTGTACCAGTCCGATGGTTCCACAAAAATATTGAGCTCAAACAAAGTGATAAATATAAGATGATCTCTCAAAGGAAAGTTCACAAGCTTATGCTGCATAACATATCTCCTGCAGATGCTGGGGAATACACAGCTCTTGTTGGGCAAATTGAGTGTAAAGCAAAGCTGTTTGTGGAAAGTAAGTATTGTAAGTTTGTAACAAAGTAATTATATGAATTGCTACACCAACTCATATTAAACAACTTGACCTGAAACTTCATAGGCTGTTACCCTTGGCTTTTTTTCAGTCTTCCACATATACTGACTTTTTAAAAATCCTTTATTTTCTTTTCTTCTTTTTCCCCCCCTTAGCCATACACATCACAAAGACCATGAAAAATATTGAGATCCCTGAGACCAAAACTGCCTCTTTTCAGTGTGAAGTTTCTCATTTCAATGTGCCTGCTGTCTGGTTGAAAAATGGTGTGGAGATTGAAATGAGTGAAAAGTTCAAAATAGTAGTCCAGGGAAAACTCCATCAGCTCAATATCATGAACACAAGCAGCGAAGATTCTGCAGAATACACATTTGTGTGTGGAAATGACAGAGTCAGCGCAACTCTGACTGTAAAACGTACGTAAAAATTAACGGGAATGATTTAGTTACCAAGAATAGAGTTTGTGCATTTCAGACAAAACCAGTCCTGTTGTAGACATATCTTCAAATAACCTGAAGCAGCTTCAATTACCTTTTCAAAAGAGATCTAGAAGCTGTGAACTTGGAAATCAGATCCTGGATTGTTCTGTTTAGGCCAACACACCTAAACGCCAAGTCACTACAGGAAACAGAATTAGAATTTGGATTCCTATGTCATTCAGAAGTTTTTGGAAATTTGATTGTAATGCTGATTATGGACACAGAGACTTCCTTTTAATAATACCAAAAATCAGAATCTGTCTTAAAGATTTTTAAACATCTCTGATCCTGTTAACACGTGTTTAAAATAAAGCGAAATGGAACAAAAGAACTGAACCGTGTCCACTTCTTTTCTTTTAGCTATCCTAATTACCTCCATGCTGAAAGATATCAATGCTGAAGAGAAAGATACAATAACATTTGAAGTTACTGTTAACTATGAAGGTATCTCATATAAATGGCTAAAGAATGGAGTAGAAATAAAATCGACCGATAAATGCCAGATACGAACAAAGAAGCTCACGCACTCCCTCTCCATAAGGAATGTGCATTTTGGTGATGCTGCAGAATACACCTTTGTTGCTGGAAAAGCAGCTTCATCAGCCACTTTATATGTGGAAGGTATTTGCCGATTTGTATATTTAGTGACTTCTAGTGGCTTAAATAGCATCATGGCACTCATTCTACTATTTTCTGCCACAGCTCGTCACATTGAATTTAGGAAGCATATTAAAGATATCAAGATTGTGGAGAAGAAGAGGGCTATTTTTGAATGTGAAGTTTCAGAACCTGACATTCATGTCCAGTGGATGAAGGATGGACAAGAACTCCAGATTGGTGACAGGTAAATGATTACTTCTACACTTTATTGACTTTTCTTAAGTATTTTCCCCCAGAAAATAACTTGGTCATTTTCTTTTCTGATGCCCTTAGGATGAAAATTCAGAGAGAGAAATATGTCCATCGTCTCATCATTCCTTCCACAAGAATGTCTGATGCTGGTCAGTACACTGTAGTAGCAGGTGGAAACACATCCAGTGCCAATTTGATAGTAGAAGGTCGTGACATTCGTATCAGAAGCATCCATAAAGATATCCAGGTATGGCCTATACAGAAGAATAAATATTTCATAACTTTGTCACTCAAAGTATAATGCAAAGAAAGAACAATAATATCTAACCAATCGAAGTCCTAACATGAAAACGTGCAATCATAAGATAAGGGCCGCCTTCTAGGAAGGAAAGAATGTGGGAACATCTTTATGGTCCCACCACGTGGGCCCACCAAAGTTCTAGGAAACTGGAATGCGGGACTGCCTTTAAGTATATATTTATGGTTATAAATACTTAAAGGGAGGGAGTCAAGAGGATGAAGCCAGTCTTTTTTCAGTGGTACCCAGTGACAGAACAAGAGGTAACAGGAACAAACTTGAACATAGAAAGTTCCATTTAAACATGAGGGAGGAGCTCTTCACTTTGAGGGTCCTGCACTGAGACAGACTGCCCAGAGAGATGGTGGAGTCTCTATCCATGGAGACATTCAACCCCCCCCCCCGGACACAGTCCTGTGCAACCTGCTCGAGGAGGACCTGCTTTGGCAAGGGGATTGGACTAGATGATCTCCAGAGGTCCCTTCCAACCCCATATGATTCTGTGATCTATGAAAACAAATACTATTTCTAATATATATTCAACTTTTTCAAAGGTCATTGAGAGACAAAGAGCTGTAATTGAATTTGAAGTCAATGAAGATGACATTGAACCACAGTGGTACAAAGACGGTATTGAGATCAACTTCCAGTATGAGGAAAGATACAGTTACATGGTGGAAAGGAGAGTTCATCGAATGAGCATCTTTGAAACCACTTACTCTGATGCTGGAGAATATACTTTTGTTGCAGGACGGAATAGGAGTTCAGTTTTTCTTTATGTGAATGGTATGTGGCCCTGCAAACAATGCTTTGGCTGTATTTATTCTCCTGTATTTTTCTGATTTCTGCATAGCTTTTCTGGATTTCTCACTCTGAAAGAAAAAAGAAATATATATACAAAGAAATCCAAAGACAGTCTTATGTCTGGAACACTATCAAAACCCTTGTGTACATGGATGTTTCTTGCTTTACCGAAATAGTTTGCTAGCTGACAAAATGCTATAGCAGTTCTTTTCCCCAGTGTTTTTATTTAGACCAGGAAAATCTCAAGTCCAAATAAAACTATTTTGTTCATATGGACAAATATACCTTGCCAGAGCTTAACAATTCTGGGATAAGTTTTGACAGAAAACACATACAGTAACAGAACTAATTATGTTAAAGCACATGTTTGCTAGATCATTCCACCTGCATTAAAGAAAAGGGCAGATTTTCATGGGCATGCAAGACTGGGAATAATAATTTATTTTTTTAAAAAAGTAATTCTTTGCTAAAATTTTTGAAGCCTTGATAAATATCAATAATGAGATTTCTATCTCTCCCTCTTTTCTCCCTTCTTCCCCCTTCCCCATTTTGCAGCTCCAGAGCCACCCCAGATTATTCAAGAGCTAGAGCCAACCACTGTGGAGTCTGGAAAACCTGCCCGCTTCTGTGCCATGATTTCAGGCAAACCCCAGCCCAAAATTTCCTGGTACAAAGATGATCAACAGCTTTCTCCAGGTTTCAAGTGCAAATTTCTTCATGATGCACAAGAATATACTCTATTGCTGATTGAAACTTTCCCTGAAGATGCAGCTGTGTACACCTGTGAAGCAAAAAATGACTACGGAGTTGCTACAACTTCAGCTTCACTTTCAGTAGAAAGTGAGTTTCCCATGCTCATAGCAATGTGAAATGAGATTATTGATGTGTGTGTGTGATCTTCTTTATCTTTAAAAATTACTTCTTATTATTGTCATTCAGTCCCAGAAGTTGTTTCTCCTGAGTTAGAAGTGCCAGTGTATCCACCTGCTGTCATAATACCACTACGTGATGCTGTTACGTCCGAGGGACAGTCTGCTCGTTTTCAGTGCAGAGTTACAGGGACAGGTGGGTTTAATGAAAATCTGTACATCTTTTCATATCTTAGAATTTTTCAACTTGAACTCAGAAAAAATGCAACGGTATATATGCTGGGATCGGTCTTTCCTTAGAAGTACAGTGATTTGATATACACACACAGAGCATAGTATTACTCAAGCAAAGTGTTACTTAACTGTCATTTAAGCAAGTCATGTTGAAGATGGTGTCAAGCATGCAAGTTATAAACTGTTGTAAAACTTTGTCTATGGAAACCTCTCAGCTTTTCAGATGCTAAGTGGTGTTGGAAAACTGTGTCAGTGAGTAAAATACAGCGTTTCAAAACATAGAATATCATGGTGGAAAAGCATTGATGAAGTTTTTTCACACGGTGTGTGTCAATTACCTAAAAAACCAGATTGAAACCATGCCTCAACATTTATCCTAATATTCCTAAGTATCTCATATCAAACAATAAATATACTGCAAACAGTAAACTGCAATCACACTATTTTTCATAGCATAAGAAGGTGTTTGCTCATTGTCTTTTTAAGTGTAGATTTTCCTTAAATGTTTGCTAGTTTTAGTTACAATGAATATAAACCTATAATTAAATTAATTCTTTCCAAGTTAACACTAAAGCAGATGCAACTACCTCTTTGCACTTAAATAAATGGCCTTGAGTATGATTAGTGATAAAATATTCGTGTGGTAAAGTGCAGAATAAGATCCAGTTCCAATCCCAAACAACTTACAATTATTTAAAGTAAAATAAAATATTTAATTAAATAAATAGAATAAAATATTTAAAATAAAGTAAAAACCAGTTTTATTTATAAAATTGCAAATTTAAAAATAGTCCTGAGTGATAGCTGGGTAAAAATCCACATAATATTGGTATGCAGATATCTATAATTTGCATTTCTATCACTTGAAATCAAGTTCCAAATTTCATTTAAACAGCTTTACAGCAAGTCTGATTTTACTGTCAAAGTTGTGCCAAAACTGAGGAAATATACATTGCAAAGATTGGCCTGCCCTCTGTGCAAAGCATGCTAGTGTAAATTTTTTAATGAGAACTGTATTTACGTGAATGTGGAAGCTGCATTTATAGCAACAGAGCATAAGGATCCTTTCATCTAGGTCCCCTTTCATAGAATCGNCACAAGGTTAAGATCTGCTTCAGTCCTTTCCCAAGTCTATAAGAATCTATACACATCAAGCAGTATAACATTTTATATAGGAATTTTACAAAGGTACAAAGACAGGACCTTTCTTGAGAAATGAGAGGTACAAAACTTAAAATGTTTACCACAAAAAAAGGAAAAAGGATTCTTAGCAAAAGGATATTTCATTTTTATTTCTTCAGCCTGTTCAGCTCAAGCGAGTGATTTTATATCCAGCTTTTAAAAATGAGACTTTCTCTGATTTTAGTAGCAGCAAAATATTTTTAAACCTATGCATTAAGAGGGGAAAGGAAAAAGGTTTTTACTGAGAAATACAGCAGCACCAGAATCAGTTTTCTTGTACAAATATTTTCAGTGCGGAGATAAAAACTTAAAGCCACTTTCCACTGATCGTATATTACCAAAGTAATACAAGTCACATTTAAACTTAAAATACTTGAGATTAGGATTTCTGAGAGATATAAATGTAAAAACAGTATTTACTTACTGGTCTAATATTGTAACTTACACATTTTTTCTTCTTTCTCTTGCTCAAGCAGATCTGAAAGTCTCGTGGTACAGCAAAGACAGAGAGATCAAGCCATCACGTTTTTTTAGAATGACTCAGTTTGAAGACACTTATCAGCTGGAGATTGCTGAAGCTTATCCAGAGGATGAAGGAATCTATACCTTTGTGGCTAGTAATTTTGTAGGCCAAGTGACAAGCACTGCTACCTTGAAGTTAGAAGGTACAGTGTGTGATTAAAGAAAATATCTTGTTCAGGTCATATTCCAATACTAATCTTAATATGCAGTGATGAATATATGTCAGTCGTTGTCTGTCATGTTGTCTTTTAACTCAATTGCTGCCATTTACAATGTCCACAGCATACATTTATGTCTCAAAAATATTGGCCATGCACAGGAAAACTTATTTCACATTTTTTCAATGTTCCATGCACCTCACCTTTTCATTCTCTCCAGAATTAGTATCTGCCATGCACCAAACGTGGTAGAAACCTTCTTTCTAATGTAATTGCTTTGCTTGCACATTATTTGATTTGACTGTGAGGAGAATCTAGAAAAAGGTTTTGTATAAAAGAAATTGCTTTGAAAGTGTTGGAAAACATGGTAAATAGAGGTGTATACCAGGTACCTGGGCAGCCAAAAAGCAATAGTTCACATTCACATGAATTGATGAAACATTGACACCAAAGTTTTAGAGCAGAAATATTGTTTGGAAAATTTGCCATTTAAGTTCCATATTGTCCTTTATATTATTTAACTATGAATATTTGTTTTCTTTTTGCAACAGATTTTATAAATTATTAATTAATTACAATAATTCATGCTGTTAGTTGCAAGTTAGAAAAAAAAATCTTGATTGAGAGAGAAAATTTATTATAGTGTAGGGTATGAAATTAAAAATTGGCATGCTTCTTTTCAGGATTTAAAAATGTTGAAGAAGTTACATCAGAGTCCCATTGGCATGTTTCAACATCTGTTTCACTTAAGGAGAAGTCTATTGGCCAAAGGCCCACCTTTATCCAGCCTATTTCAAGCTACAGGGTATACAGCGGGGAATCAGTCAGATTTCAAGCTAGAGTCTCTGGCATGCCCAAACCAAAAATCCAGTGGTTTCATAATCAACAACTCGTGTTGCCAACAAAAAACATAGTTTTCCACTTTGATGAGTCTACAGGCACAGCTATTCTGATAATAGTAGATGCTTTCTTAGAGCATGCTGGCCAATACTCTTGCAAGGCAAGAAATAGTGCTGGAGAAACAACCTGTACAGCTACACTTACAGTGACTGCAGAAGGTAAAGCCCCGCTTTTTCTTCCAAGGGATTCAGTCTGTTGTATACCACACTTTTACACCATTACTAATGTTCTTCTTTCTTTGTTTCACACCTTTTCTCTACCAATTAATGTTAGTGGAATCCACCCTCTGTAACCCAGCCACTCTCATTTCTTCTGTTTAAGCTGTAACATTCGGAAATTTGCAAATTTGTATCTTGAGATTGGTCAAAGGATAGAATCGTTTTAATGCAACCATTCAGATTTTTAAAACAAGGAATTAGGTAACCTTTATAGCATTGGCTGAGGTATTTTGCACTATCCTGTAGGGAAAAAAAAAAAAAATACCTCCTTAAAAAGTTCCATAATAAGCTGTCCAATAAAAGAGATGACTTCAATGAAAGAAGAGATAAAAATCGTGAATCAACTGCATGAGTAGCTTAGGCATCACTTGTCATTCACATATGTGAATGGATAATCTTTGTGTCAAGAGCGTAGTGCATCTGGCATGCTGAGTTTTCAAATGAAGATCATTCATTTTCATCCTTTATGCTGTTTGATTTTTTCAGAACATGGTGCAGTAAAGTTCTTTAAATACTAATATTGTTATTTTTGTTACTTGATTACACAGTGCAAGCCCTAGATAGGCAAAGTTCTGGGAAAGATGTAAAAGAGTCTATCCGATCACAGGCTATATCAGAACTTCATGTTGCTCCCCTCACAAAGAAGAACATTAAAACTTATCAAAAAGAATTTAAATCAATGCAACAAGTGCCACAGCAATTCGGTGCGCAGGTTTTTGAGAGTGTATCAGAAAGTTTAACCATGAAGGCAACATCAGTTGAAGAAATGGAAGCCATGCACACAACAAT
>VZTM01030818.1:0-23596 GCA_013400555.1 Jacana jacana | reverse complement strand
CCTTTCCCAAACATCTCAGAGTACCAGGATCTCTGTGGTCACTGCTCATGAAGTGAAAGATGACCCTCCAAAGATTCTCTTGCAGCTCAGAGACCTAACTGTGAAATGTGGTGACACTGCTCAGTTCATATGTGGCTTAGAAAACAAATTATTCTCTGAGTTTCTTTGGGCTCGTGAAGGTGAAAGGATAGAAGCATCTGAAAAACTGAAGATATCTCAAAATGGAAGTGTCCTTATGCTCACAATCCTAAATGCCCAGCTGACTGATCAAGGACTGTACAGTTGTACTGTATACAATGATTATGGAGGGACAACAACTGCTGCAATGCTAACAGTCAAAGGTGGTTATCTGACTTTTAACATTATGACTTATCTTTTGCAGCTTCATTATCACTGCTACAGCTCCCTTGTATTTCCTTTGTTATCCCTATTAAATTGAGAAAGCTCCATTAATAATGCTTGGCAGTTTTCCCTCCACATTTAGAGCTCTATTTGTAGGTGACCTGCGCAGTATTAGGAAGTTGGTATCATAGCTTCATGGCTGTTTGCAGCAAGTCAGAGATGTTTGAGGCTTTCTATTTCTCATACCCTTCATGGTATGCAGTGAGATGTAAAGCAAAACAGCCTGGCGGGAATTATTTCTATTTTGAGAATTCCCAAAGCTGGAGTTTAAGGAAGATAAGAATGTCAGATAAACAGTGTTGAACTAGATTCTGGGTCATTTCAAACTCTATAGGGTCCAACTTGTTTCCAATAAATCCAAGGTTCCAATTTCGAGGCTGTCAATACAGGTCAATGTAGTTGAAAGGATTAATTGGTGTCAATATTGTTTTACTGCACTAATGAATTGTCTGCTATCCTTCACTCTCCCTGAGATATAAGTATTTAATTTTGCTTAGACTCCTTCCACTTCTTCCGGACATCAGCATATTTAAATGTTAGTAGTGTTATTGCTAGTGAAGTCCCAAAAACGTATCGCCACCACATTGGACAGGTGACAGTATTTCTACTGAGGTAAAAGAAATAAAGATGAATAATGAAGAAGCCATTGGCCCTGTTGATTTCTCTCTTAGATATTGAAATTTCTTTCTTCATTCTTGAGCTTTGCAGAGCACTTTACATAATCTTCTGCTGTTACTTCCTAAATTGAGGCTCTTAAAAGTAAAGATGTCCTTATATTAGGCATTACCAACCAAGTCTTGGTCCCATGAAAGTCCCATAGCCTTAACTGCTACCTAGAACTAGCCCATCAGGAATAGAGCTCTTAAATGTGTAATTACTCATGTTTAATAACATTGTTGTAGCACTAATATGCTGGACATTCTTTCAATATTAATTAGTGGGAGTTTTCCCCCCTAAGTATAAGGATATTCTTAATTCCTGGAAAACACCTGATCTAATCCTTTTCCTAACTTTATTCTTACCTAGCAAAAGAAGCACAAGCAAAAGCAGTAACAAAAATTACCCTTGAATCAGATACTAAAAGTTTTAAAGCAGCCAAAGATTGTCAGTTTAAAGCATCTGAAGTTAAGCAAGAATCTTCCAAGAAAACCTCAAGCTTGTTTATATCTACATCCCAAAGACAATATGAAACTGAGAAGCAAAGAAACAGAGTCTACTATGCTGATGTTGTGCCCTGTGAAGACATCACAGACACTGACGCCGAAGCCCCAGAGTTTCTTGAAACTCTGCCTTCAGAAACAACTGTAAAAGAAGGAGATGATGTGTTACTCTTTTGTATAATGAAAGGTGTGCCTACACCTTGTGTGGTCTGGCTGTGCAATCAGCAAATAGTTGAGGAGTCTGCATTATGTTCCTTAAAACATGATGGGCCACTGTGCAGTTTAAGATTGTTGAAGGTTGGTCAGAACCACAAGGGTATATACAAATGCAGAATAGTTAATCCTGCAGGACAAGCCGAGTGCAGCACCCATCTGAGAGTGACAGGTTGGCAACTGCATGTTCCTTCCACATATCAATTCCTCATGCATAGCATCATTGCATTCCAGTACATTCATTTCCTGGGACATAATAAAGAACAAGAAGCATCTCATTAGTCTGTGGATTGTTGAATGTTTCCTTCAGGGATTTAAGGCATGATAAAGGCATGTTACATTAGAACCTTTTCCCCACCTTGCAAAAAAAGAAAGAAAATCTTAGAAAAGTGTACATTGCAAACAACTTGGAAAGCATTTTATTACTCTGTTCTTAAAATTTATCAAGTGTTTGAATTGTTTGGCATGCATTTATGTGTATGTATGTGTGAATTTCTGTGTATTTGCAAGAGATTGGATGGTTTTATACATGAAGTGTTGATTGGCATATTTAGCACCTATAGCTCAAAAATCTTTGTCTTTTTATTCTAGCTCCTGAAAAAATTATTCATGAGAAGCTAGAGGAAGAGTTTGAAATGGAACTGAAAGGTACAGTCACCAATAATGTTACACTGAATAGTTAGTACCCATGATTAGTAACATTGTGAAAAGCTTTTATCTGCTTACATGTAGTGTCTGATGGGGAAAGAAAAATACACTTTGAAGCATATTGGAACATGTTGCATGTTTGTTTTGATATGCAAAGTATTACCTGCATTTTAAGGTTATTTAAGTTTTAAAATATGTTTAAAACTTCAGATTTATAGTTTTGCAGCTGTATTCTTAACTTTTACTTCATGCTTTGTAGTTGTTCATAGAGCTTTTATTACTTCAATTTCCTTTTGAATGCATGAAATAGTTTACTTCAGAAGGAAGTTATACAAATTCTCATATTATTTAAGAACAAGTTAGCAACCTAACATTAATCAGTTCAATGGACACTTCAGTTGGATGGATGGATGAAGTATATTAGAAAGCATTTCTTGTGTAGGATATGTGAAAGCTACATGTTCCCATTGATTCCTTGCACTTTTTTCACATACATTAATTCATCATTATACATTTCTTACCCTGGCTTGCAGATAGCATAAGTGGTTCATGTTGCTTGCTTTTATCCCTGTGCATAACACTGTGAAGTTAGTGGCTGTATTAGTTCGAATAAACGCCTTCTCATTTCATGTTAGCTAATTGCTTACTTTTAAAAAAATATCTTTCAAAATATTTTTTCTCAATTGTTTGAACATTTAATCTACAAACAGAAGGGTCAGAAAGGGCGTTTATTCTACTGTCTGCAAGTCAGGTAAGATTTTCTTCTTTGCCACTGAAAGACACACAGCTTTTCCAGGCAGCAAAATCATACACGCAGAGAAGAACCTGTTATTTTGAAATTCATTTTTGCTTGTTCAAGAAGAAATTTCCACAGTCTGAAGAAAGAACAGACAACGAACGATTTTCGTGTCAATCTTTAAAACAGAGCAAGGCGTTGCGTTTATTCGAACAAATATGGTGAGTGAATTACTTTTTTTTCCTGGGTGTGTGATGAAATCTGTTGCATGCCCATTTTTTATTTCAATATATTGCTATTTAATTTTTTTACAATCAGATGGCAGGCAGAGTATGGCATGTTGTAACCCACTTTCCTTCTCTTGCAGAGGAGCACAGCAAGGTGAGCCTCGAGGGACCTGGGACAGCGGTGGTGCTGGCTTGCACCCAGAACCGTAAACCCACCTTCACACAGGGCCTCAAGTGTAGGTCTGTCTTGGAAGGGGACCCTGCCCTCTTCCAGTGCAAGCTGGTGGCATGCCCAGCACCCCACATGGCCTGGTTTCATAATAACCGGCCAGTCCATCAGGACTGCCGCAAGGTGATCCGCACAGAGAGTGAGGAGCACATGCACCATGCCAGCCTGGAGGTGCGGGATGTGCGGGAACATGATGCTGGCAGCTACAGGGTATTTGCAATTAACAGTGAGGGCTCAGCCGAGTCCACTGCCTCGCTGCTGGTGGCACGCAGTGGGGAGCAGCAGGGCTTGGGTTCCACAGGGAAAGCAGAGTGGATGCGGGAGAGCTGGGAGTGCTTGCTGCAGCAGCGGCAGGAGGACCGGCTGCGAGTGGTGCTCCGCTGTACCGGTTCGCCCTTTGACAAGGGGCAGGAGGCTGAGCAGTTGCCTGGGGATGTCTCCCCAGCCCGAGGCATGGTACGAACTATCCGTTTCCAGAGGCTGCCACTGGTGGGGCCTCACCGTCCAGGGCAGGCATGCAGTAGGGAACTTAGTGGCACAGTGGCAGATGCTGAGGAGCTGCTGGATGAGGAGATCCGTTGGAAGCTACAGAGGCTACGGGAGGCAAAGAGGGCAGCACTGAAAAAGAAGCAGGAATCCCTCATGTCCATGCCCCAGGAAGATTCTCCTGGGCAGCCCAGCCCACCTGAGGTGGCTACCAAGATGGATGGTTCGGAGCCCCTCATGGTGCAGGTAGGGAAGGGGTACCACAGGCCCAAGGCTGCCAGGGGGAGATGGCAGTTG
This sequence comes from Jacana jacana, assembly GCA_013400555.1. Taxonomy (NCBI): domain Eukaryota; kingdom Metazoa; phylum Chordata; class Aves; order Charadriiformes; family Jacanidae; genus Jacana; species Jacana jacana. The sequence goes on along the minus strand of VZTM01030818.1, from coordinate 19,198 downwards.
CCAGGTGGACTCCTGGAGCCCTGCCCACCCCTCTTTGTCCAGGAAATCAAGCCACAAGAGGCTGCTGAGGGGACCCGATGCACCTTCTCCTGCCTCTTCCACGGCCGCCCACAGCCCACAGTCACTTGGTACAACAACACCAAGCCTGTGGGGCGCATCCGGGGCACCGCTGTTCACACCACAGAGTGCCGTTCTACACTGACCTTCCCATCCCTGCTCCCACAGCATGGTGGCACTGTCACCTGTGTGATCTTCAACCCACTGGGTACAGTCAGCACCTCAGCTGCACTCCATGTGAGGCAGCAGATGCCAGCTTATGAGGCCACGAGGAAGGAGGAGGAAGAGGAAGGGAAGAAAGAGGAGAAGGAGGAGGAGGAGGGAAAAGTGAAGGAGGAAGAAGGGGAGAGAGAGAGGAAGGAGGAGGAGAAGATTCAGGAGGAGGAAGAAGAAGTCAGTCAGGTCTTCACAGCAGAGCAAGGACTGCTAAGTACAGTTCCAGACTCAGACTTGCTATCACTGCCTGTGGAAATCAAAATCACTGCCCCCACTCCAACGCCAGAGCAAGACACAGAGATGAGGGAGACCATGCGGCCCTCTCCAGACCAGGCTACTCCCACCACAAAGCACAAGTTCAAGTTTTCATTTGATGTAGGAAATGAGGTACCCCAAATTGTGACAGAAGCCCCCGCACACATTTATCGCCATGTGGGGGAAGCAGTGGTATTGGAGTGTGCTGTATCTGGCCATCCTCCACCAGCTGTGTCCTGGTCCCTGAATGGCCGGAGCCTCTCTGCCAGTGAGAGTCTGAGGTTTGAGGAAGGCAAGAATGGCTTGTACCGCTTACATGTCCAAGAGGTCTCTGTTGCGGATGCTGGGCTGTACTGTTGTGTGGCCAAGAATGCAGCAGGAACAGCGCAGGCTGCCTTTGAGCTGACAGTGCAGCCCAGTGCACCCAAGTTGTATAGCAAGGATGGAGGCACTGAGGAACTGCTTGCCCTGGACCATGTTCTGAAGCTTCAAGACCTCAACACACTTGAGAAGGATAAAGAGGAACGGATCACATGCCCCAAGCAGGAGGAAACCCACTTACCCTGCTCCCTGAGGCTGTCTCCATCTTCTGGTGAGCAGTTAGAAGACGAGTGTGAGAAAACTCTTCACTTTAGGGAAACTGAGATGGAGGAAACAAGCCTGAGGCTGTCTCCATCTTCTGGTGAGCAGTTGGAAGACGAGTGTGAGAAAACTCTTCACTTTAGGGAAACTGAGATGGAGGAAACAAGCCTGAGGCTGTCTCCATCTTCTGGTGAGCAGTTGGAAGATGAGTGCGAGAAAACTCTTCACTTTAGGGAAACTGAGATGGAGGAAACAAGCCTGAGGCTGTCTCCATCTTCTGGTGAGCAGTTGGAAGATGAGTGCGAGAAAACTCTTCACTTTAGGGAAACTGAGATGGAGGAAACAATGGTGCTGGATACCATGGAAGTTTATGCAAGGCAAGAAATGGGTTATACAAAAGAAAGTGTGAGGGATACTGATGGTATGTCTGAAATGAGGCAGAACAGGGGAAAAGCTGTTGTCTCTGAGGAACATACTTTTGCAATTGATGCCACTGAACTGCACTCCAGCATGCCTAGGGACGAACATGAACTGGTGGCCAAGGACTCGGGTCACTTTTCAGAGGAGCTGGAGGCTGAAGGAGACAAGGTGATACCACATACAGATACTCTGTCCTGGGACATCTTGAAGGCACCACTTATGGAACTGAAAGGGCAAACACAAGTTTCCGAGCAATCTGCCCTGGCAAGGGAGTATGAGGCGTCACAAGTTTTCATTCCTATATCACCTGTGGTGCAAGAGGGGACTGATGTTTACATGGAGGAGAGTGATGCCCCAGCCTGGGAAGCAATGTTGCCTGATGTGCCTCTTGTAGAAGAGCAGAGTGTGCCCCACCTGCAGGAGAACATTGCAAGCACACCCACAAAGAAGCAATTTGGCTTTTATGACTTCTGTACAGAAGAGCAGCAGGAGGAACAGGCCAAGGAGCAAGAGAGATCAGTTAATATTGAACAGGACATCGAGGTAGATGATCATCTCTGTAAAGAAGAAATTATTGATACTGGAGATGCCACACACTGGGAAATGCATAACGATGGACAAACGCTGCAAGAAATAGAGTCTGATGTAGGCAACTCTTCTTTGGGTCTAATCCTTACTCCTCCTAGCACAGAAAACTCTGGTCATCATTTTGCTGATGAAGTTGAGGTTCACCTAGAAGTGCATTACAAAGAGCAGCTGTTGCCATTGGAAACTAATGAGACTAATACCACATTTGATCTGAAGAAGTTTGTGGAGCCTTTCCCAGCTTCAGAGACTGTAGACACAGAACAGGGACAAAGGCCCACAGCTCTGGAGAGCATGGAGGTGGGAGTAACTGGGCTCATCTCCCCTGTGCACCAACAGGATGTGCTTGTGGAAGAGATGTCTCTAAGTGAGGAGCTACGTCAGAGCTACAAGATGCAGAAAGAGGAGGTTGATGCGCAGGAAGAGGCACCACCAAGAGAAATCAGAAGGAATGATGAGGACCTTGGCAGTATCTTTACACCTGCTGAAAAAGGATCTGCTGAAGAAATGTATGAGTCTGAGGTGAGTGTCTGCAGGGAAGATTCACCTAAGGGACAAATTCATGGCTTTCTTGTGCAGTCCACAGCAGATTTCCAAAGAGAAGTGCAAGAAACACATGTGTGGGAGAGTGGAGAACTACTGGAGACTACAGATTCCCAGAGTGACAGCTTCATCATTGACTTGAAAAAAGCTGCACAGGAAAAGAAACCCCAGCTTGAGCATCAGGCTGACGAAAAAGAAGGTTCTGGGGTAGAAAAAGTCTTTGAGACAGGAATGACCAGCTCTACCTGTGAGAAAGAAAGCACATGTTCTCCTAAGGAGATCATCAGGGACACTCAACAGCAACCAAACACAACCAAGGGTTTCTCCTTTGGCCAGTTCTTACGTGGTTTAATAATGGATGATCCTGTGGCACCAAAGGAAAAAAGGAAGGAGTCTTGGGGTGAGAAGAAGACTCCCACTGAGGAAGCCTCTGAGAATAGCCTGGATGGAGAAGGACTGTGGGAGGATATTTCTGCAGATCCAGAGCCCAGTACGGTTCATGCCTTAGAACTAGAGCCTGAATTGTCCCTGGCCAAGTATTTAAGGTCAAGTGGGATCCAGGAAACTCCAGATCCGAAAGGGGCAGTTCAGAAGGAGCAGCGAGAGACTATCACTTCACTTGAAGTGGAGGAAGTTACCTTCAGCACAGTTTATGACTACTACAACAACCAGCAGGAACTCACACGGCCCTTCTCTCCTGAGTCGGAAATGTCTATAGAGTTGGAGAGTGGGAGTGGAGAGGAATCACCTGACTCAGACCGCTTCTACACACCTCCCTCCTCAGTGGAGATCTTTGAAACTGCTTCATCAGCATCCTATCACACACCACTCAGCACACCTGAGCGCTTCTCCACACCCTCTGAGGGCTCAGGGTACAGCACACCACCCGAGCGCTACTCCACACCATCTGAAGGCTCAGTGTACAGCACGCCACCTGAACACTACTCCACATCCTCCGAGGGCTCAAAATGCAACACACCCTTGGAGCGCTACTTCACACCCTTTGAGGGACTCTGCTCTGCATCAGAGGACAGCACACCACCAGAGCGCTACTGGACACCCACTGGAGAGTATAGGGATGCCCTGGCTGTGCTCCCCTTCTGTGACAGAAGGCAGCAGCCTCCAGACCAGCCTCAGGCTGAGGTGTTTAGGACCCCCCGTGAAGCCCTGGAGCCATCAGGCAAGGAAATGCCACCTGCATTCCTCAAGGCATTGAGCAGGAAGAGGCTGTATGAGGGCAGCACACTGAGCTTGGTGGCCGAGGTGGTGGGTGTGCCCAAGCCAGGGGTGAAATGGTATCATAACAAATCTCTGTTGGAGAAGCATGAGAGAGTGCGGATAGAGAAGGATGGGGACAAATGTGTGCTGGAGATCACTAACATCCAGAAAGCTGATGGGGGACAGTACCTGTGCCATGCAGTGAACATTGTCGGGGAAGCTAAAAGTATCGCAGAGGTGGAAGTCTTGTCTGAAGATGGGCGGTCACTAGCACTGCCACCTCCTGTCACCCACCAGCACGTCATACACTTTGACCTGGAGCAAAACACTTCTTCAAGGTCACCTTCACCACAGGAAATCCTCCTGGAAGTGGAGTTGGATGAAAATGAGGTGAAAGAGTTTGAGAAGCAGGTCAAAATCATAACCAGTCCTGAGTTTAGCCCAGATAAGAAAAGCATGGTGGTTTCCCTGGATGTCCTTCCACTTGCCTTGTTGGAGCAAGCTGCAGGCTTGGCCGCAGAGGATAATGAGGATGTAAAAATTGATTTTCAAGTAACTGAAATGCCTCCCCGCTTTGCCGTGCCCTTTGCAGATGTTGAGGTGACAGAAGGCTTGGAAGCAGTGTTTGAGTGTGTGGTAACAGGTACTCCTGTCCCAGTAGTGCAGTGGTTCAGAGGCAACACCTGTGTGACACCTGCCACAGGGAAGTATGTTGTGAGTCAGAAGGAGGGACTTCACAGTCTGAAGGTCCAAAATGTTGATCCTTCTGATAGTGGCTGGTATCACTGTCAGGCAATAAATAGGCTGGGAGAAGCAATGTGCAAAGGCTCCCTTGTAGTCCTGGCTCAGCAGGAAGCAAGCATTAAGATGAGCAGTGAGACAGTTACAGGCAGTGAACCACATAGGCCCCAGAAGTGTGACGTGCTTTTGAGTAAGACTGTGAACTCGGGTGACCAGTCAGAAATAGAGCTGGAGTTTGAGTTTGAGCCGCACAGAGATGACTCAGAGAAAGCGATCCGACTACTTGCAATGACTCGGCAAGAGCAGGAAGTAGAAGGGGAGAAGTGTGTCAACATTAGTTTTGATGTGCTTGCAGAGCCATCCCAAGAGGAACAGGTTGAATTTAGGGCAGAGGACTCGGAGAGCTGCAGCTTTGAGTTCCAGGTTACAGAAGCCCCTCCCAAATTTCTCAGGCCCATTTCTGACTACAGTTCATTTGTAGGTGCCTCAGCATGCTTCCAGTGTCTTGTGACTGGTTCCCCCCACCCAAGTGTCCGCTGGTACAAAGCTGGGGTGTTGTTGGAAGGGGACAAGTACTGTGCGCAGGAAGAGCAGGAGGGCTCTCATAGCCTTACTATTGAAAACTTGACCCAAAGCGACAGTGGGCAGTACAAATGTATAGCTACCAACAGGGCAGGGACTGCTGAGACTTGTGCCATGTTAACACTATACTAAGTTTTCATAATTTATTTCAGAGTCTCTTTTGAAACAGTAAATGTGTTTATACTATTGTTCACTACATGTAAAAATGCAGCATGCATTTTAGGGGCATTTTCTTTTCATCTCTTTAGGGATGAAAACCACTCTATGTGAGCATATTTCTGTTTCACTTAAATTTGTTTTCATTAAGGAATTTAAGTGAGATTTAATCTGTGCATAGGTCTTGTGCACACTTTCTGCACCGAGGTATATTTCAGACTCCTTCCAAGCTCCTTACTCATTCTTGTAAAGATATTTTAATTTACACTTATTCATGTAGGACTAATTTTTTCATATAGTGTACATATTCCCATGTGTCTGTAACAGTGCAATCATTATTGTTTTATGTACGCTAGAAATAATCTAAAAAAGTAGAAACCGCCTTTTTCTTGTAACCTAAATGTATGGAATTCTAACTTACACTTGCTGTTTAGTTTGAATATAGTTCTGTGAAAGATCTCCTTAAATTCATATTCTCCCTTCTCACAATGTTGTATCAAAACATGTGAGTCTCACTGATTCAAATCCTGTTTACAGTTTCTGTTACTGCAAAATTCCTATATCGATAGTCCTCATTCTACTGACTTGTGGAATTAAATGACATTTTTTAAGTCAATGGAATTATGCTGCTGCAAAGAAAAGCAATACAATGGGGAGAAATGAAAGCTTTTCACTAGTAGAGACTGAACAGGATTTTTTTCTCTATTACCAAGTAATAAACATGAAAATATATTTTGTACTGTATCTTTAGAAGTTAAAGGGAAAGGTGAGGGAGCATCACGACGCAATGATGTAATTGTAAATTCATTAAAACAGTTTTGGTTGTCCCCATACTCCAATGTCATTCATAAAGAATACATAAGAGTAAAAAAGTGAAAAAGTGAGAGATGTTTATGCAGCATTTTTGTTTCACATTAGAACTAAATCTCTACATATTCCTTTTTTTTTTTTTTTAATTTATTTTAAATTAGTAACAGTTAAGAGTGATTTGTGTAAAGATGACCAGAAATAAGTAGAATACATTCAAATGTTTTCTGTGGCATTTTCACAGCAGAAGAGATTTTTACATTAATGTTCTCAATGTGAGTATATATTTTTGTACTTAAAATAATGCTAATATTTAGGAGGAAAAATCAGCAGCAACTGGCATAATTAAATCATAACTAAATCTATGTTACATAAACAATGATAAATTAATTAAGAAAATGTGTTAAAAGTATGAAACGTACTAATGTTTATCAGAAGATAAAAAGCTATTTACAAATTGCTGTCAGTTGCCCTGCAATCTGCTTTAAAGATCATGGCGATTTTAAGCATAATAGAACTATTCCTATAAGACACTTATTTATGTTCGTGCATGTTCTTATTTCAGAATTTGATGTGTCCTCATACTGAGGTCAGCATGCCTCAAAAACTCAATAATCTTTAAAACTATCCCATCAGTCACCTAGGATACTAATTTTTGATGAAAAGATTCATTTTGCCCAGTTGTGTTGCCTGGTATATACTTAAAGCCAGGAGTGGCAGGTTCTAATGACCTGGTACAGGGGGAAAATGACTGGAATCAATGTGTCACTTGAGTTTCTTTCCATTCATGACCCTATGATAAACATTTATGATTTGTATGACTTTAAAAGGCAGAGATAATTGTGATTTCTCAAAGTTAATGGCAGTAGGAATGAGAAGCTTGAGCGTTTGACCTAGCCTTGTGCTAGGCAAGAATTGCTTCATGATGTGTCCTTAATCCATTCCTTGTGTAGATGTGTAGCACTGATTCATTAGAGAGCTAAGGTCCCTAGGGAAGTAGGCATGAAGAAGTCAGCAAGAAATCTGATGTTATATGTCAGCTGTGATATGAGGAACCTTTTAGATCCAAAGCCAAAGAGGTTAGAGACCCTTTGATTAAGTCCTAAGCAATTATGAAGTGTGTTTCATTTGCACGTAAATTAACTGAAATTTTTAGTAGAAGCAGGCCAGGCCCATAATTTCTTTCTGAAACCATAAGTGAAACAGGTCCAAGTTCATGTTGACATCTGAAATATGGCCAAGCATCTTTAGCCCTGCCTGTGTAGTAGTGTTTGTCATTTATGTAAGTTTAAAAGTCTTGCTTTTCATTCAAGAGTGCTATCATGTGCTTACGGAGAGACAGTCTCACCTAAGCGGTAATTGTTTAAGTCTGGAGAAATTCTGGTTTTGAATAAACATGCTCTGGGGAAGCTCGTATAGCTTAGAGCCACTATTGACCATCTCTCTTCAAAATTTTGTGCTTTCATAGGAAATACAAAACTCACATTTTCATTGCTAGGTTTAATGTTGTCTTCATTTCTACAAACCAGGTATCTTTAAAAAAGGATGAATTATATTTGTTTGTCATCAATGTGTATTGAATGTTAACATGTATGGTTAATTTGTGAAATAAATATGTAAATGATTAAAGTCCGTCACCTGTTGTACTTTATTCATTTCACAGACATAGCTAAAAATATGAGAAAGTATCTGCACAATTTTTGTCATAAATATCCAGAAACACACAAAAGTGAATTAATTTTTTCCCCACCCCTGTATATACAGTGTGTGTTGGCATAGTTACTATTCTGCAATTTTGATACTTTATTATGGGTCCATTTTTGCTACTCATTCTCAAATTCATTAGCACATTGTACTTCTGGGGAGACCTCCCTACTCTTTTTAAAAATACTGGTAGGTAATACTAAGGAACTAGTACATTTTTTTTATTATTATTTCTTTATTTTTTTTACCTAAGCATCTCTTCTTTGCAGTTAATCACTGTATGCACTGCACTGTCATGTATCTTATGGTATTTGTGGCAAGATTAACAGTTGCTAAAAACAATGAGAAATAATTCAGTATGGCATATCTGTTCTTCTTTATAGTTGTTATTGGAGTGCAGCAAAAATTATTATTTCACCATATGTTTTGGAATTTAAACACTGTAATTGAGAAACTTAAAAAGGTTCACTATTAGGGTGCCTGGAGACATTTATTCACTCACACATCTTTTATTCTTTTTTAACAACTCTCATGTCTTTCCAGTGTCAAATACTGTGGGCCTTGACTGGGAAAACCTGACTCAGTGAGGAAAACAGGGTTTGATTTCCAAAGATTTTCTTTGTGCTGTGCTTTTCATGGATGGCTTGTTTCATTCCTGGAAGTTTCAGAACTCACTGAAGTTTCTGGTGTTATGTATCTGCAGAGAATTTAATGATCTTGATGTCTGATTCCTCTCATTTTTAAACAACCATTAGAACAAAGTGGTCTCACATATAAATGGCTAAACTCACAAAGGCAAGACAAAGAAAAACTTTTAAGAGCTTTGTCCTCTTTTTCTCTGATATTGTCGGAATTTTAATATGCAACATTGTGACAGGGCAAAGTTTAAAAGCAGAGCTTTAAATCAATGACACTAAGTATATAGCAGAAACTTGTGATTTTAGTAATAGTGGTGTTGTAAGCATAAGTGACTAATGACAAAAACGGGAAAAGGCTGATAAGGGAGAGGTAATATCTTAGCTTGTTATACAAAAGATAGAGGTGAAAGAGATGAACTTACTGCACCAGAAGTGATGTTGTCGTGCTGAAAAATTTGTGTTATTTTTCCAGTCCTAATTCTGGAATTCTACTTATTCTTAGGGTTTTGAATTAAACCAGGGTCTTAGCACTGTTCTACTGTACTTGTTTGTATAAGTGTATATACAAATATGAATGGCACATACTGCTTTTATTTAATTTGTAATTACAATTTGTAATTTGTAGATTACACTGATGTTTCTTCACTGTTACTTGCACTGTACAACCTGGGCATATGCCTAACCCATACTGTGATGTCAGGTTAAAAGAGACACCCATGTTGATCCAGATGGGAAGTTCATAAATAACCTGACAGCACAGCATGTCTTGCCAGTTTTGGCAGGTGTGCATTTGACAGCAAGAAGGTCTCATGTTGATTGTTTTAAGTATTAAGACTCCAGTTATACAGTAATAGTTGCACTAACACTGATTATTGCTATCTACAAGTGCTCTCTTTAACATTCTAGTAAAACAAAACAATTTTTTTCCATACAGACATCACTAGCTCTCTTGTTGTGTCTTCTGGGGAAGGAAGAATTGAAGGGTACAGCAGCGGCCTTCAGTTGCCTGATAGAGAGCAAACACTTGAATTTGAGCCTGAAAAAACAGTTTATTCCAGCAAAGAAAAGATTAAAAGAGAGGAGGGGGGCAAACCCCCTGTTTTCCTCAAACAGCTCTCAAATGTTGAAGTCTGGCAGGGAGATGTAGCTAGGCTCTCTGTTACTGTTACTGGCAGTCCTACACCCAAAATCCAGTGGTTTTTCAACAGTATGAAGCTAACCCCATCCACAGACTGTAAGTTAGTGTTTGCTGGCGATGACCACAGCCTCATACTCCCGTATGTGGGTATGCAGGACGACGGTGAGTACACATGTGTGGCCAGCAATGCACACGGTGAGATCACATGCAGTGCCCACCTCCACGTGTGGCAGCGGATACCAGGGGTCCCTTGCTTTGCCAGGGAGCCAGACAGTGTGAGATGTGCAGCAGGCTTCACTGCGGTCTTTGAGTACATCATAACTGGGGAGCCATGCCCCAGTGTGCAGTGGTTCAAGGGGAGTGAGCAGCTCTTCTCTGATGAGCATCATTCTGTTGCTCACCATCCTGATGGCTCGGGCTCCCTGACCGTGTGGCAGTGCATGGAGGAGGACACTGGGCTCTACACGTGCAGGGCGGTGAACACCCTGGGTGAGGTCACATGCTCTGCTGAGCTCCTTGTGGTGCCTGAGGAACATACTGTGCTCAGGCAGACCCCAGCCTTGCAGCACTCTGCTGTGGCAGAGGAGCAAAGTCCCCTCTCCTACGAGGAAGCTGGTGAACTTCCTGCTATAGAAGGAGCGCTCAGCCTTGAGGCCATGAGGGAGCCCCCCACCCTCCTTCAGCTCCAGACAAGCCAAGCGGAGCACATGCTGCCCAGGGAGGACATCTTGCCTGATCTGCCACCAGCCTGCCTCGCTGAACAGAGTATTGAAGAGGTGCTCACCCAGGTAGCCACAACACAAGAGAGCAACAGGCTTATGGCAGAACCACTGCAGACCCTTCCTGCTGGACCCCAGGGTGTGGTGCCTGCAGCAGCGATGGAGACACAACTGCCAGGCTGCCTTGGGACTGTAGTTGCACAGATACTATTGCCCAAAGAACAAGTCATCCCCAAGGCAGCAGAGCAAATGGCTGCTCTGAAGACAGAGACTTCCCAAGCCCCTCTACAGGTGTCAAGCACCACTGAGAGTCATGCCATAGATGGTGACCACATCCATGTCCTTGAGGGCTTCCAAGCAATGGCAGGTGAGCTGAAGGCTGAACCCAGATTTCCCTCTGAGTCGGTCTTCACTGTGGGCCAAGCCATCCCCCTGGAGAACATTCCTTCCTTGGAAGCAGCAGCAGAAGATTTTGCTGCAAGAATCAATGAGGGACAGGCTGTGAGATTTCCCTTGCTGCTAGAAGAAAACCAGCCCCTGGAGGAGGAACATGTTTTTGATCTTTCCAGCCCACTTACACAGTATCCAAGGGCAGGGAGACAACCCCATGAAGCAATGTACACTCACCAGCTCCAGCCAAGCCAAGTCCTCAACAAAGAGAGCCATCTTACTGCTCAGGATCCCAAAAGCTGCAGCTTAGACATAAAGTCTCAAATTAGAAATGCACTGAAAGCTGCAGTAGTAAGTGAGCAAAATCTCTTGTTTTCAGAATGGTTGGCTGATAAAGAAAATGTTGAAGTACAGACAATAAACATCACCAAGGAACATAAACACACCCTATGCACCTATGTTGTGACCACAGGAGGACTCAGTCCCATAGAAATTGCAATCTCCTTGGGAGAAGTCAGCATTGAGGTAGCTGACCAGAAAGATGTCTTTAAGGAGGCTTTCTATTCTCTTATTTGTGAAGAAAAACATCTCTTGACAGATGAAAAGTCCAAGGCATTGCCAGTCCATCCCAGTCCACTTGTCTCACGAAAATCCTGTGGTGAAACCTCTGAGCAGCAGCCCCAGCAGGCTGAGAGGACTATGGAGGCAGAAATACCCCTGGAACAGTCTTTGTCTGCACAAGTAATCAACACTATGACTGCACGTGGTCAAATCAAGGATGTGGGAGCAGCTGCAGCCATTGCTGATGTAGCTTCTGCAGGTGTTCCCATTGAGACACCCACAGAAATACTGAAAAGGAAGGAGAAAAGGGAAGAAATATGTGAGGAAGAGGGCAAGGTGGGTCTGGAAACTAGAGGTGAGAATGTAGAGGATGATTTGGGCAAAGAGAGTTATCCCATCATACACAGCAAACTGGTTGACACTGTTGTGGAAGAAGGAGACAGCATCTGTCTGGTGTCTGTCATAACAAATGTCAGAGAGGTGAACTGGTACTTTGAGGGTAAACTGGTATCTTCAGGCAACAAATTCAAGTGTTTGCAAGATCAAGACACATACACACTAGTAATAAGCAAAGCGTGTGGGGAGATTCACCAAGGAGAGTACACCTGTGAGGCACTGAATGAAGGTGGAAAAAGAGCAACTGCAGCAAAACTCACAGTGGTTAAAAGAGGTTGGATTATGGGCTTAAATACTGCCTTTCTAATACACTGCTATACTAATGAAACTGCCCTAGTATGTGTCTGTATCTTTGGACACAAATACAGTATTAATACCATCATACCACTAATCAGAGAGCCCACTTTCTCTCTGGATTTATGGTCTCCTTTTACCACATTGCACAGTCTCTCACTTCCCTCACCCTAGTTTTTTGCTAGGAACTTTGTTGTTTCCTGTTCTCATCACACAAACATGATCAGGACAAGCTGTATCTCAGTCCTGACCACTTCTTCCCATTGTTGTCTGTGAAGCGGACCTGCTCTTCCCACTTTTCTCACTGCTGCAACCTCTCTCACTCTTTAGAGTCACTGCACAGTTTTATCACAATTTCTCACAGCTCCAGGATAGTGTGGTATAAGCTTGTATCACATTGTTATTGTGCATCGCTCTTGCACATTGTTTTTCCAGCATCACCACTGTGTTTCCGGATGTCAATATGCACCATATCAATGTCTGTCTGCTGAGTCTATTACTGCTTTCATTTCTTACAGATATTTTTTTTCTTTTATAGTCACTTTATGTGAATTGCATGTAAATCACTTTTTTTTTTGTCCAGTCAGTCACCTCACTGTTACTTTCCAGAATGTCAGCAGGCAGCATTTTGAGTTACTCTCTGCTTCTGATTTCAGTTGCACCGATCTTGAGGAGAAGGCTTGCACCTCTGGAGGTGGCTGTAAATCATGTGGCAAAGTTTACCTGTGAGGTGGAGACTGCGCCCAATGTCAGGTTCCAGTGGTACAAAGCTGGCCGAGAGATATATGATGGGGACAAATACTCCATTCGTACCTCCAACCACCTCTCCACGCTGGAGATTCCAAGGCCTCAGGTTGTTGACTGTGGAGAGTATAGCTGTAAGGCTTCAAACCAGCATGGCAGCGTTAGCTCTACAGCTCTTTTAACAGTAACTGGTAAGTACAGACTTCCAAGCATTTCTCCTTCTCTATAATATATCCTGGTACATTATAATGCTTTCACTGCTGTAGTTACAAATCTTTATATTAGGGCTCTTGATTGTCATTCTTTTACATGATCCATACGTAATTTTGGCAGGCACAAGCATAGAGAAGTAATAATTTCTGAGAATGCTGATTTTAGGTGCTTTCTGTACATAGAAAAAGGAATCTGTATGAAAAGTTTCAGAAGGGAAGAAAGCAGGGGGAAAGAGAGAGAGGGAGGAAGTAGATCATCAGCAAAATGGGATTGGTTTATGAATACATTCTTGAAAAGGTTTATTTAACTTCGAGACAACAAGAAAGCATAAAGTTTTAAATCTGATTTCTTTGGTGTAATAATCACTGTGCAATTATCCTTGCACCCTATGTTTATCCTGCACCTATACTTGTAAGGCAGGCTATGTTGTTTCCATTTGCAAACTTTTTTGTTTATTGAGCACTATACAATTCTCTTATTTTTTTTTTTTTTTTTTTTTTTTTTTTTTTTTTTTTTTTTTTTTTTCTCTTTAAAATAACCTCACTATCTTTTGGACTTTTGGTGCATAGTGATTTTTCTACTCTGACTTTTCTCTTTCTGGGAGGAGTCTTTATGTAGTCTTTGCTACGTGCCAGACTAAAGAAAGATGCACAAGCTGTGAAATGCATGCAATTTTGTCCATCTCGAGGGAATGGTGTGCAAACACGTCAGTCTTGGGGGAGGAAGTTCTGTGCTTTGGTATATTTTCATTTGGTTTGTAAATTGCTCCAGAAATTCAAAATGCCTTCAAGCTCTGGAGCAATATACAGATCAAAGAAGTACAAAAGCCAAAATTCATAATCTTTAATACCTCTTATCTCCTTCACTGCTGACTTCTTTTGCTTAAGAGTGTCCAGTGGCAAACTGGCCCCTCTTGCTCTCTGTCCCTGGCAAATGTGGAAAAAAAGAATTAGCTCTGGGCTTCACCTCTGGATAACACTGAACCCCTTTGTTTTGCAGAAGCACTTCCACCAACATTTCTTACCAGACCTGAATCTATCACTACTTTTGTGGGCAAAAGTGCCAAGTTCCTGTGTACTGTTTCGGGCACTCCAGTCATCGACGTCGCCTGGCAGAAAGATGGCACAACCATTTCACCTTCGGACCACCACAGGATCTCCAAAGTGGAAAATAAACACGTGTTAGAAATTTCCCTTCTCACTACCAGTGACAGAGGGGTTTACACTTGCAAAGCTTCCAACAAATTTGGGGCTGACATTTGCCAGGCTGAAATGGTCATTATAGACAAGCCCCACTTCATTAAAGTTTTGCAGTCAGTGCAGTCAGCAGTCAATAAAAAAATACGTCTTGAATGCCAGGTAGATGAAGACAGGAAAGTAACAGTAGGGTGGACAAAGGATGGAAACAAAATCCCCCCAGGCAAAGATTATAAGATTTACTTTGAAGACAAAATAGCCTCACTTGAGATTCCTCTGGCTAAGCTCAAGGACTCAGGTCATTATGTGTGCACTGCCTCAAATGAGGCAGGAAGCAGCTCCTCTTCTGCCAGCATCACAGTCAGAGGTAAGATAGACCTATACCTCCTTTACCTTTGCACTTCTTGAGTCCCCATTTCTTGTTTTGCAGGCAAAAGACTTCTTTGGGCTCAAATCACACTGTGAACTCTTCTTGGACCTGCCATCAGATCCATACATGTCTTGCTTGTTTCCCCTGCTGCCCTCCAATGCATTGTGTGTTGCTTCAATATTTCTTTCCCTAGACAGATCCAAGAATTTGCTCCTTCAGGGGAGAGATGGACGGAGAGGACAAGAGAAACTGCGAGATTTGCAGCTCAGCAAAGATAACGCTGATCTTTTCTGAAGTCCTGTTTTGTTCTTGTGCTAGAAATCAGTCTTTTAAAGATATGTATTTCAGTCTTCTTTCAATTTCTCTTTTCCTTTCCACTTTTCCCCTTTCTTTCCCCTTTTTTCCCTTTCCTTCCCATTTTTAGAACCACCATCCTTTGTGAAGAAGGTCGATCCATCTTATTTACTGACTCCAGGTGACTCTGCACGCCTTCAATGCAAAGTCAAAGGGTCTCCTGAAATCCAGGTTACTTGGTTCAAGAACAATAAGGAAATTCGTGAAAGTAACACACACAGGATGTCCTTTGTCAATTCTGTGGCTGTGTTAGATATTTTGGAGATGAAAGTTGATGACAGTGGGAGCTACTCATGTGAAGCTGTAAATGAGGTTGGAAGTGACAGCTGCACCACTGAAGTAATTGTCAAAGGTCTGTTCTTGCTACTGCCAGTCCATTCTTGAGAAAAAACTTCCTGCCCCCCTTTCTTTTTTTCCTTTTTTTTTTTCTTGGGTGACTAATTCTTTCTTGCTGCTTTTATAGAGCCTCCATCTTTCATCCGAACACTTGAACCAGCAGAGGTAGTGAAGGGAACAAACACCGTTCTTCAGTGTGAGGTTGCTGGCACCGGACCATTTGAGATTAGCTGGTACAAAGACAAAAAACAGATTCGCAGTAGTAAAAAATACAGGTTGACCTCTCAGAAAGCTGTTATTTCTCTGGAGGTGTCCTCATTTAACAGTGCGGATGTCGGTGAATACGAGTGTGTGATAGCTAACGAAGTTGGGAAATGCATATGCAGTGCAACATACATCTTGAAAGGTCAGTGGAAGAGAGAAAACTTCACTTGCTGAAAGGATCAACAAAAACCTCTAATTTCTTAAAATATCTTTTCTTTGGATTTGTGTGTGGCTTGGGAGGGTGGAGATGGAGAGTATCTTCTTATTTTCTTAAAATACTGTGTATATCTTAACTCTTATCTGGCGTCCAACCTGTGAATTTGAAAGATGTTAAGCTTAAAGGGCCATGCATTAGCTGCCAGCTGGGGAACATAGCTCTTCTTGCTGGATCTTTAGCTGAATTGTCGCATACTGCACATACTGTCTCATAAAGCTTTCTTTAATCAGCAAATTTCATGTGATGATGTGGTAACAGATGACCATTTCTTCTTGTCTCTTTTCTTTGAACCAGAACCACCATCTTTTGTTAAGAAAATCGAAAATGTAACAGCTCTGGCTGGAGATAGTGTTACATTACAGGCTGTGGTAAAAGGGTCAGAACCTCTTTCTGTGACGTGGATGAAGGGCAAAGACATTATTAAGGATGATAACAAAGTGAGAGTGACATTTGAACATGGTCTAGCAACACTGCAAATTACCGGTGTCCAGCTGAGCTCTGGTGGCAAATACACCTGCGTGGCTGAGAATGATGCAGGAAGTCAGTCCTGTTTTGGTGAACTAGCAGTGAAAGGTCAGTGGAGTAGTGCTGTGACTCCCACACTGTCTCTCACCTGAGAGGAAGAGCAATTTCCTTTTGTCCTTAACACCTGTTGTTTAATTCTGTTGTAGAACCTGCCAAAATAATTGAAAAATCTGAAATGATCCAGGTAACAGCAGGGGAACCAGCCATTTTGGAGTACACTGTCACAGGCACTCCAGAGCTAAAAACCAAATGGTTCAAAGATGGAAAGCCACTACCTGCCAGCAAAAAATATAGGATCAGCTTTAAAAATAACATTGCCCAGCTCAAGTTTTATGCCACTGAAATGCAGGACAGTGGCGAGTATACCTTTGAGATATCCAATGACGTGGGCATCAGCTCTTGCACGACCAGTTTCACTGTGCTAGGTTGGTACTGACTCTTTGCAAAGAGCCCTGCTACTCTGCTCTGAGCCCAACAGAGCCAGAAGCAGAACTGCATGCCTGGTTTGCTCACGTGTTGGTTTCTTTCATTTTTTTTCACTCTCAACAGATCGCACTCTCCCTCCCTTCTTTACTAAACCACTGAAGAATATTGACAGCATCATTAGCACCTCATGCCGCTTAGACTGCAAAATTTCAGGCTCTCTTCCAATGACCGTCTCTTGGTTTAAGCAGGACACTGAGATCACTTCAAGTGCCAAGTACACAGTACACTTTGCAGAAGGCTCTGCATCTTTGGAAATAAAACACCTAGATGCAAGTGACGCTGGGGTCTACATTTGCAGAGCCACCAACTCTGCTGGTAGCAAAGACAGCAGTAGCACTTTGTTTATAAAAGGTTTGGCAATTTGTTTCACATTTCTTGGAGTTTTACTTCTCACTTTACTTCCCCACAGTGAAAGCCATGTGTCTTACTCTTGACAACTGTTTTCTTTCAACGCAATCTAGAGCCACCCAGCTTCACTGTAGAACCAGAGTCACAAGATGTACTGCCTGCATCAACTGTACGTTTCAAAGGCACATTCAAAGGCACAACACCACTGACGGTGAAATGGTTTAAAGGCGATACTGAGCTGGTGACAGGAGGAGCCTGCTACATTATGACAGAAGCTTTAGCAAGTTACTTGGAACTTTACGCAGTCAAACCATCAGACTCAGGAAAATACACCTGCAAAGTCTCCAATGTAGCTGGTTCAGTAACATGCAGTGCAAACTTATTTGTAAAAGGTTTGCATTCTTTTAAACTTTGTCTTTTAACTACTGTCTTTTAAACTTTGAGCTGCTGGATTGACCCAATGGCAGTCTTCTTTGTCCTGAACACTCTTCTTAAATCCACAGAACCTGCTGCCTTCAAGGAGAAGCTAGAGCCAACCCATCTGGTAAAGAAAGGTGGATATGCTGAGCTGACCTGTGAAGTCACTGGTACCCCTGAGATTAAAATTACATGGTTCAAAGATGATAGAGAGCTAAAAGAGAGTGACAAATATAGGATGTCGTTTGCAAAGTCCTTGGCAATACTCCGTCTTACAGAGGTTGAGACTGAAGACACTGGGGAATACATTTGTGAAGCCAAAAATGATGCTGGAAAAGATATTTGCAGTAGCATTGTTACAATCAAAGGTGTGTGTGACATCCAGCCTCCCACTTTATCTCTTGAAACTCAGTGCAGTTTTGCGGGCTTCAAAGGTATGATGAATACAAACCACACTCTCTCTCTTTTGCACTGTAGAGTCACCTTATTTTAGCAAGGAGTTTCAATCCATGGAAGTCTTGAAGGATTCTGATGTGGTTCTGGAATGTGAGGTGCTTGGCACACCTCCCTTTGAAGTGTTTTGGGTGAAAGATGATAAACCCGTGCGGAGCAGTAAGAAGCACAGAATAAGCATTGAGAAATCTTTGATTAGCCTCCAAATTTTCAGGTTTGATGCTTCTGATGTTGGCGAGTATCAGTGTAGAGTAACAAATGATGTTGGGAGCTGCCTCTGCAGTTCAGAGGTCACACTGAAAGGTTAGTGCAATATACCTAATACCCCATAGCATGTTCTTATCCCAGTGTGGTTTCCAGGCCACACTGTCATGCACCAGACCCGTACTTACATAGCCACTTTCTTCCTGCCAGAGCCCCCACAGTTCTTGAAGAGGATAGAAAACATTAGTTCCCTTCGAGGGGGCACAGTCGTGTTTCAGGCTGCTATTAAAGGCTCCTTGCCCATCACAGTGTCCTGGCTGAAAGACAACGATGAAGTGATTGAAGACAACAATATCAAAATGACCTTTGTAAACAATGTTGCCACTCTTCTGGTGAGGTCTATTGAACTGAAACATGATGGAAAATATTTTTGTCAGGCTAAAAATGAGGCGGGAATTCAGAGGTGTTCTGCTCTGCTGACTGTCAAAGGTTGGTCCTGCCCTGAGAGCTTGCAGTGATCTCAGATTATTTCCTTGTGATTTTTACAGATGCTCTTAACACTTTGTCCCCTTGTTTACAACAGAACCTGCTACAATTGTGGACAAGGCTGTGTCAATAGACGTGACTGAGGGAGACCCAGCAACCTTGCAGTGTAAATTTTCTGGAACCAAAGATATTACAGCCAAATGGTTCAAAGATGGCAAGGAACTGACATTAGGCCCAAAATATAAGATCAGTGTTACAGACACTGTCTCAGTCCTAAAGGTGCTGCATGCAGAAAAGAAAGATAGCGGGGAATACATCTTTGAGGTTCACAATGATGTTGGGAGCAGCAGCTGTTCTGCCAGTATTAACGTTCTAGGTGTGTATGGTCTCTCTTTTATCACTGTTTTTACATACAAAGTCTTTTCTCCTGAGCTGACATGTGCCACAGCCAAGGTTAAATTTAATGCTTTTTCTTTCTACCCTGTCATGTCTTGGATAGATCTTATTATACCACCTAAATTCACCAAAAAGCTCAAGAAAATGGACAGCATTAAAGGGTCTTTTGTCCACCTGGAATGCATAG
>VZTM01030817.1:1500-11988 GCA_013400555.1 Jacana jacana | reverse complement strand
TCACAACTTAGACTATAAAGGTCACCTCATATATTAAGTGTTTAAGCCCTTATCTAATATTTCTAGAATGATCAGGACTCGGCTTGCCAGTGTCACGCTGACCTGAAAAGAGTCGCTGGTTAAGCAGCATTAGCTGTTACTCCTTCCTCATTTCACTTTTTTTGATTTCTCTTTTGGTGTCAAAGGTGAGTAAGAAACAGTTGAAGTGTCTAACTGTAGCCTACTTGTGATGTATTGTATATTATAGTTATACTCAGGGTCTTCATTGAAAGGTGTTGGGCTGGGAGTCAAGGAGTAGCAGCACAAAATGTCTGTAATACCAAGCGAGCATCCATCCTTCCCTCCACTTCCCCCTTTCCTCTCCAGCTCCATTGCTTCTGCCTGGGACAACACCAAATCCAGCCTTACACAAGGGACCTTGCAGCTGTAAGCTACTAATAGTTAACCAATGTCAATTATGACCTCACAAGGCACACCACTGAACAAGGAAGGAGTCCTGAGTGATGAATGCTACTTCTCAATTTGACACAGGCTTGACACGTGCATGACTTGAAATGGGCCATCTCTTGACATCATTTCTTTGTCCTGTCCGAGCTCTTTGGTTCAAGGTTACCCCTTCAGGCTGCTCTTCACGGTAGATGTAACTTGGTGGGGTTTTTTGTTGTGGTTTTTTTTTAGTTAGGGATTGTATTTTTTCTTAAGTTTTCTTCATAGTTCACTAGTATTTTTCATCTGGACTATCAGATAAAGCCAAGTACTTTGCTGGTAAACCCAACCTATTTGCAAAGGTAACGACAACAGAACTGACTGTTACTGTTCCAAGAGCCTGTCAATGGTTTCCCAAATTCTTCTGCCCCCCGCAGGCCTCAGAAACCCCATGCCTAAGTGGACAGACAAGCTCTCCTACAGTCCAGAAGACAGTCTGGATTCCCACAGCACAAATAGGTCCTCAGAGATGATCCCGTAGATACCCACACATGAAGCTGTTTCAAGAAAAGGACCATTGAAGCAGACAGTCTTGGGTTCAACTTCAAGGTGTAGGTACTCACACTCAAGCGCTAACCATCATGTATATCACTATGGTACTATGCGTATAAACAAGACCTAGCGACTTTGTACTTCTGAGCGTCACTGTACACTTAGACAGTTAATATGAAAAGTTAATGGCAACAGAGATCTCACCAAATTTCAACATTTATATGGTCTGTTTCATCAGGTAAGGACAATTTAGAATCAGAGAATCAGAGAATTGCTTAGGTTGGAAGGGATATTTCAGATCATCTAGTCCAACCATCAACATAACACTGACAAAACCCATCAATAAACAATATCTCTACATAATACATCTCATCTTTTAAATACCTCCAGGGCAGGTGACTCAAGCACTTCTCTGGGCAGCCTGTTCCAATGTTGGATACCCCTTTCACTGTAAAAATTTCTCTTAATATCCAATCTAAACCTCCCCTGGCACAACTTGAGGCCATTTCCTCTTGTCCTATTATCTGTTACTTGGGAGAAAAGACCAGCCCCCAACTTCTCTACAACCTCCTTTCAGGGAGTTGTAGAGAGCGATAATGTCTCCCCTCAGCCTACTTTTCTCTGGCCTAAACTATCTCAGATCGCTCAGCCATTCCTCATAAGACCTGTTCTCTAGATCCTTCACCAGCTTTGTTGCCCTTCTCTGGACAAGCTCCAGCACCTCAATGTCTTTTTTGTAGTGAGGGACCCAAAACTGGACACAGTACTTGAGGTGGCGCCTCAACAGTGCTCAGTACAGTAATGATCACTTCCCTACTCCTACTTGCCACACTATTTCTGATACAGGCCAGGATGCTGATGGCCACCTTGGCCACCTGGGCACACTGCTAGATCATATTCAGCTGGCTGTTGACCAACACACCCAGGTCCTTTTCTGCTGGGCAACTTCCACCATTCTTTCCCAGGCCCATAGAGCTGCCTGGGGGTTGTTGCTGATATAAATGCAGGATCTGGAACGTGGCCTTGTTGCATCTCATACGATTGGCCTCAGCCAATCAATTCAGCCTGTCCAGATCCCTCTGCAATGCGTTTCTACACTCAGGCAGGTCAACATTCCCACCTAACTTGGTGTCATCTGCAAACCTACTGAGGGTGCACTCAATCACGTCCTGCAGATCATTGCTAAAGTTATTACTGGTGAACACCACTTGTGACCAGCCACCAGCTGGATTTACCTGTATTCATCACCACTCTCTGGGCTCAGCCCTTAAAAAAAAGAGAGATTGAAACAATACAATTTCTCCACAGAGAGCGACTTCCAATTTCAGTGTTATGTTCTATGACTTGACAGCATTTCGTCTTCTTGTGCGAATTTTCTCTTCTCTTTTTTTTTTAATACTCTAGCATAGTTTTATTTTAAACAATAGACTTAAGTAACATTCAGTCATTCATTTTATTAAATGGTGCTGCATCACCAGCACCCTATAATTATTTTAATGTATGAACATGGTAGATCAGAATGAAAGTCTTAAATTTATGCAGTGTTGCAGCACCTTTGGCAGAAATTATATGCTCCTAGATATTTTGCATGATAATTCAGCCTATACAAAACCTGCCAGCTCTTGAAAATGCCTTGTATTAAAGACCACCCAGCAGATTTGTTACATTTATAATATTCCTATCATCCAGTACTATGCAATTAAATTCAATATAAATTATCACAATAAAAAAAATCAGATTCAATTAAGTCCAAACTGCCAGCTAACCAGAGCAAAAAGACCTTAGAACAGCTAGCACTTGTAGTTCTTACTATTGTGTCATCTTTCTTTCATATACTTGCCCAAGTGTTATAGCCTCGCTTCCAAGAAGTATACAGTTACAACACATTCCTCTTTATATATAGGTATATAATCCTCAAGGTTGAATATTGAAACCAGAAAACCTAAAAATCCTGACATTCCCAAAATGGTGTTTTGAAGAAGACCATGACTTTCCATGCTCAGGACTTCCATTGGCTACAGGCATCCCACCCTTTGAATGAAGAAAATTCCACTTTCAACAGCTGAAGCATGTGATAAGGCTTTCATCCAACTCAGGCACTCAACTATGGGGAAAAAGAATCCTCATACGCTCAGAGTAGAGATAATGCACAGTTTTCTATACTCATGCTCCAGCTACACTGCTGAGACAAGCCAGCATGTTCCTACACCGTGGCTAAAAGCTGGCTCATCAACAGAACTCTCTCAACCCAAGCCATAATCCATACTGTTCTTGCCCCAGCACAGTGCTGTAGAAGGTCCTGACTAGCTTGCTGACTGATTCATGCAGCCATCCTTAAGAGGATTGAAAAGTCACAAAAAGACATGAGAGATTCAAGGTAATATCCATCATGTACGTGAACTACCTAGCATTTCTCAGATGTTCTATCAAGTTTTTGAAACTAGATAATAAATAGATAATTTGGGGGGTTTGAGAGAAATTAACAAGTAAAAATGTCGAACAGGAAGTCTTTAGATAAACACAGAAACCTCACATCCCAAGCATATATGAGGATTAGTAGTAGTCCAAACTAAGAATCACATAATCACAGAATACTGATCAACTTTTGAAATTTGCTTGGTTAAAGTTCTGATATTCATATTTAAGGTTAATTAAGGTAAAAACTGTCAGTTATCCACAATCTTCTTAAAAATATTTTAATATAAAGGAATTTAAATATATCCAAGTCTGTATTTTTTAAGTGCAAAAGTTTGAAAATGTTTGCCTAAAGATAGCTCTAACAGAGTTCATTATCTCAGCTGTTTTGAATCAAAAGAAACTACAAGGAGTAACTTTGGGAATGAGACAGAAAGCAGAAGTGAGAATAAATAGATTTCCCCGATTGTCTGGAAGGGGAAGAAACTTTTATATTCAATGTTAAGATTACAACTAGCTTATATACTCAGTAACAATTCTGCATTTTTTTTTCTAGTTAAAGTGGAGTTTTATCTTTATTCTGCACACACTAAATGTAATAAAATTTTTGACACCTGCTTTCATGCATGAAAACTTTAGAACTGGAAAAAAAATAGTTTTGGGGGAGCTTCAAGCAGTAGACCTTAATAGAACCGATGACACTTGTGGGAAACAAAACAAGAAACAAGCACTATTTTAAGATTAAATCCTGGAAATAAAAATTTCTCCTAATACATCCAACGATAAAGTGACACTATGCACCTTTACAACAAGGCAGGAAAGACATATTCCAACATATGTTTCTTTAGCCAAATGGCACTGATCCATCATCATATCCTTAGTTGGTTATTCTTAGAGCTATACTAATACTCAAAATAAAGAGGGCACTAAAGTTCCTGAGGGTGACAGGAAACACAGCAGAGTAAGAAATTCTAGACAGAGTTATTTACAGTTATTTTCCTGTGAGAAAAGAATGCTAAGAATGTAGCTTGAACATTTACAAATCCACTAGAATATTGGTCTGTCTGGTATAGTCAGCAAGTTTGGAGGGGATTCAGTAGGGCTGGAAATTCAAACTTTAGCTTGTAATCAGAAAAATCCTACTTTAGAAATTTGAACCAGCAGTGAGAGACGTGTAATATAATACAGAACTCTCCTAAAAAGGTACCCAGCTAAAGGGATCTTATACCGTGGATGTGAAGTCTATAATGATTTAGCTAATAAACAAACAAAAAAAAAGTATCAATGACACTGAAGCTCTTTATTATTCTGCAAGGATCTATTCAGAGATGAGTGGCAGGAACAAAATCTGCATTTCCTTCCTTTATATCTCCTTGGGAATGGTGCTGCATGTCACGTACAATTATTCTATTACGACATTGACAGAGCAGAAGTTAAACTGAAATAAATTTCCAACTGAAATAGTTTATTCTATTCAAAAAATACACTGATAGAAAATTAATTAAAACCACTGAATTTTAAAAGAAGATTATTTAAAATATGTATTCAGATTGTTTATGAAACCATTATTCAGAATGTTTAGGCAACAGTTTAAATGAACTGGTTAATAGATGTTTTACTGTGAAGTAGGAAGGCATGTGCAGTGGGATTCTACAGAGACACAGTTCATACCTTGCAAATTGCCAAGAATTTCATTGTTAGCTTTAGAAATGAGAAGCCCAGAAATGATGACTTCCGTGTTGTGTGATTATAGCAAGGCATACTTTATATTCTTCTCCCAAGACCCCAAGACACTTCCTCAGCTATCAGGAACATCACTGTGTAGTGCTGACATTCCACAGGACCAGTTATTTCTCAAACACTGACAAATACACCACACTATACAGAAGCTACTATGTGGCTAATTGTGAGCCAAGGAGCAGCTCACGATTAAGGCAGTTTAGGCTTCTTGGAGGAAAAAAAAAAAGTTTATTTATTAAACAAGCAAATAAATAATGAAAACAAAGGAACAGGTTTGGGCATTATTAGGGAATATTTATTTGGCAGGAGAAAGCAGACAGGACTTGATGGGACTTGCAAGAGGTAAATCCATAAAAAACACTGTTAACAGAATGAACCAGTTAAGTCCACATCTCCAAAACAAGTTGCCAATCAGTTTTCAACACCCGTTTTCAGACCGGCACTCTGTGTCTGTGATGCCAGCAACTACAGTGAGTGTATAATTGCTAGTAACTACCAAACCACACTAGCCAGCAACTACTTGCTAGCTGAGCAAGTAGTTAAGCTTGGCAGATGGGTATGTGTGTCTCTGGGAGTGAAGGAACTGGTGGAATTGGATGCTGGAGAGATCAGGGTGCTCCTGGCCAACTTTTGGAGAGACTCAGATCTGGTGGAAGACCTGCTACTGGATGGACTCTGTGTCCAAGGCTATCTACTGGGGGCTCCACATGCAGGAGGCACAGGAATTGGGGACTGGCTTTGTGTATCTGTGAGTGAGGGACTCAATACTAAAACCAGGAGTGGGGCTACAGCCTTGGGGACTCGTATGTCCAGGTGCCAGCAAC
Source organism: Jacana jacana (assembly GCA_013400555.1). NCBI lineage: Eukaryota > Metazoa > Chordata > Aves > Charadriiformes > Jacanidae > Jacana > Jacana jacana. The sequence continues at coordinate 6,031 of VZTM01030817.1, read as the reverse complement.
TGGGGAGACTAGGATCCAGAGCCCAGCTACTGAGCAGACAGTGTCTAAACCCAGGTACCAGAGGGATCCACGCTGCATGCTTGTATATATTTTCCACTTAGAAATCCATCCTGCTCAGCCAGAGAGCAGGAAACAGAATGAGGCCATTGTGCACGAAGTGCTGTTTGCATTTGTGCAAGTGCTAAGTGTTTCTATGCTGAACTGTGTGACCAACTATGCATATATGTATGTATTTGTCTACATGCCTGTTTGTGCATGCCTTACTGAGAATACATGTCCAGTGGTGCTAGTGGTTACACCTGGAGATACAGAGTTGCAGCAGCTGCACCTCTATCAGATTACCAGATGTGTCAGTCTCCTAATATTGGCAAGGCTTCCTAGATTTCCATACAGAAAGAAGCAGATAGAAGTCCATATACATGCACTGTACAGCAAGCAGTGACCATTATTATTCACACATGCCCTGTAGTTCTGACAGGGTCATCAAGAAATCATAGGCAAATAGCAAGTTTCGCTCTTTCTGCCTTGTGAAAACAAAAGCCAAAAAAAAGACTCTTGCCTTGACGAAGAGATAATTCAAGTGCTTGTGTCACCTACAATTCCAATGTGTTTCTAGCATGCTAATTTGACAACATATTTAAGTAGGTACAGAGGAAAGCATCATCTCCCAGTGAGAGGGTAGGGATGGGTAGAAAACAGAAGGCTACTTCCATAATATCAAGTACACAATGCTAGGTAGTGTCAGCAAATGACCACAATTCCTCAGATGTACCGGTACATATGCCTAGTGTTACCTCCTGTCAGCAACTTTACAGATGTACTGTATGTTCTGAAACTGCAGATTCTTTTTAAAATTCTTGTTAATACTAGCAAAGGTAGAGGGGTGGTGTTACCAAAGATTGGTTTCGAGACCTATTGATTCAGGTAACAGTGGGAAGGGAGTGGAGATTGTGATTCTAGTCTCCAAGGCTGTGAAAAATGAGCTTGAAAGAGTGAGCTTTAATGGCATATAAAACAAATGCAAAATAGCTTTATAATGAAAAAAAAAAGACAATTGGCAGAGAGAAGGGACAAATCTTTAATGTGCCCCTTACCCCCTTATTTCCCATCTGTTTCCCTTGCTTTGTAATAACTTTGTACTAATCTTTTTGTCATACTGCTGGTGCATCTGAATTTGTAGTGTAGAGGCTCAAATAACCTAGGTAAACATAATATATAAAAAAGAAACAAAGACATTTAAAGGTACAAATGCAGAAAAGAGATTGGTTTGGGTTTTTATTAAACTTACTATATGAGTTATATAAAGTGGACCAAGAAAGAGCAAAGAAAGCAAGCTCTCAGGAGGCCATCCTTAAACACATTACTGGTAATTATTTTGCCATTTTACATTTACTCTCTAATCGATTCTTTTCATGCAAGCTTATAGACCAAGAAATACAGACTGCAACTGGAATAGCAACATCCACATTTGTTCTTTGTTCTGAAAGCATCAGGACTAGAATAATGTATACATGTTTTCCATCGCCACTCCTTTTTCAGTATTATTATTATTATTACATTTAATTACATTTTCAGACTATGCTGTCCTGTCCTATGTATATACTTATGCTCCATGAACAGACACAACATCCCTTTGTGTTGCTCTGCATCTTGGACATTTGCATGCTCCTCATCAAACAATGAGGTGGCGGAAAAGGGAGCTGACCGCAGCTCACCAAAGAAAGAGTTCAGTGAGACATGAAAATTCACAGTGGGATTCTTTTCCAATCTAAGGCTGTCAAAATAAGGCTCCAAATGAGGCACTGCCTCACACAATACAGTTTTGTTCAGTGTTTGTTTGGGGTTTTGTGGGCCAATTTGTGCTTTCATCTTATTAATGCAAACTGTACACCAAAATGCTTTATGTCATTAGATAACAGGAGACAAAAGCAAGAGGCACAGGCGGAGAGTAGATCTCATCTGAGCCTGGATATGAGAGGGGAATTCACTGAAGCAGAGAGACACAGAGATTTCGGCAGTGCAGAGGCAGCATCTGTTGCACTGATTAGACTGATTAGACTGGGCTAAGGACCCGAGGAAGGGAAACCATACAGCAGTGAAAGAAAACAATGAATCAGCATGTTATTACAAGTTTTACAGATGGGGAAAACAAAACAGTAATACTTGCAAGAATGTCAGCATCTTATTTGAGACAAAAGCTGGTTCAAAAGCTGTTAAACAAGTAGTGGTGATGATGCATTATATGAAACAAAAGCAGAAAATGGTCAAGTTACTATTTTTTACTCCTTTGTTTCGCATGGACACCCTTTTCTGCATACTGGCTACAGAAAGTTATAACAGCAAAATAGAATCCCTAGTAGCTGGCTGCATGAGAGTGAATTTCATTTTGTCAAACTCAGTACATCTTACAGGCAGTATCCCATCTAGCAGAATACTGAAGCTGATAAAACCAACCAGCGTCACCAAGCTGTTTAAAGAACCAGGATCAGAATTCCTCCACTCCCCTCCACACCTTCTTATGGTCTTACACAGCCAATACACTCATCATCCCAGGTTCCTAGTAAAATGCTCTTTAAATACTGCTGACCATTCTTTTCTCTCCCATTTCCTGAAGTTTTCTGATGTAACAGGCGCTGTCAAGACACCCAAGTGAGAGTCAGTTGACCACCACCTGGAAGGCAATCAGAAGCTCACTCTAGCAAATAAATAAGAATCAGAACATGAATCCCCCTCCTGCTAGCAGTGGGATAGGAATGCACAGCTGTTACTACATTTCATTTCAGAGAGGCATCAGAAACTTGACATTCATGACCACCACAAGCACATTCTGAAACTGCCCTACTCAGGTCCTCGCTGGCAATCGGCCAGGCCCTTGGTGACTGGGACTACTGCACATAAAATGTATCAGATGGCATATTGCCTTTTGTCATTTCTGGAACTGGATTAAGTAAGAGGACTGCTGCAATGCTTCAACTCGGTCCCAGGGCCCTCCCACCTCAGATGGAGATGGAGCATTAGTCTGTAGTCTTACAGAGATGTAGCCAACAGATAAAATGCATCCCAGCCTGCATTGCAGCCCTCTCATTCTAGTGACTTTGAGTTACAGAATATGGGATGACACTCCACAGAAGAAAAATAAACATAGTGCAATATGTTCACTAAAAAGAAATATCCCTAAACAGTTATCCCCTGCTGCCACATCTTTCAAAGCAAGGAGGTGCTTCTTAGAACTTACATGTTAGGAAATTTCTTAATAGAAAATGCAATAGCCTAGGTCTTGCACATATTTTATTATGAAAAATCAGGAAAACAAGCAGTAGCTGGGTGAATAGTGAATTACCTTATAATTCAAAGTTATACCATCAAATGAAGACATGTGGTTTAACAGTTCAACTAAGAAACCACAGCATATTGGCAGCATAAGATTTTCAGCTTCTCCTTTCAGGTGCAACACAGAGTTCATAAGTAGCTACATCAGGTCAGTTAGTGCTACCAGTGCTCTAGGATCCTGTTATTAAAGACAGGCTTCTGCTTCATTTATAAGCAAATGCTAACCAAAATGTTGTTTGCTTCCTAGTAACCTTCTTGCTGTGTGAGAAAATAGTTAATTACTGAGCTTCTTAATGTGTGAGAAAATCGTTAGTCACCAAGCTGATAGTGGTAAGGATGGGGTAACAAGAAGTAGTTTATCACTTCAAGCTTCTCTCACATCTCAATGTGTGCACCAATTAGGACAGAGCTGTGGCTACTTCAAGGAACATCCTTGTCATCCCTCAAGAAGCTGACAAGCTTAACAGTAAACTTTGACTGTCCCAAGATGACTCAATACCTTAAAAGGATCATGCGAGGAAGGGTATCCCTACCCAAATGACCACCAAGGAACGCACGCCTAAGCAGAAGTGTTTTGCAGACACNCAGTAATGGGTGCTAGATTTGTGGATTTCCACCTAGCATTCAATGTTGAATAAAGCCATATGTCCTCTCTAAACTACATCTGGATTTGCAAGCTTTTATTTCTGGTAACAATTCTACCTCCAGAAGGGGAATGGTAATAAACACCTTTTTTTATAACACACTTCGGGGATCTTCAATTCCACCTACCAGCGACGCTTCTACCCTTCTGCTGTCTAGAAATTAAAGCTCAGTCTACAGGGAACAATGAGGAAAAGAGAGGAGCAAACTGGGGGGAGGGGCGGAAAGAAAGGTTTAAGCACTTTTTCTCTCTGCTGTTTGACCACTACATTTGCATCGCCTTTATTTTTGTCTATCAAGAATGTTTTGGCAGTTCCCTGTTCCAGCTGTAATAAACAAGAAGTTGATGAAGCATCTATGTTGCTGACAAACAGTTGGAGGTTTTGAGCCAACGAAAACAGCAATGTACATGTACACTGCATGTTGGAGAATCAGCCACATAGCAATTATGGAAATGAGCCCTTTGGCCAGAGGGCAGGATTTACATAAGGAAGAGAAACACTACGGTTTAGATCAAGAGCTCAACAGTATGCTCAACAGATCAGCAGATGACTGCTGC
>VZTM01030815.1:4051-15961 GCA_013400555.1 Jacana jacana | reverse complement strand
CCTGGAAGCTGTGTGTCTGGGGTACTTCTGAGTCTGACAGCACACTTGCTTTGAGATTAAACTGAGACTGTTTTTAGCTCCAGAGCTTCCTAATGAGATCCCAGAGTATTGAAACTTGGCGATAGCATTTCTCCAACAATAATTTTAAAGAATAATAGTGTGAAAAAGCTAAGGGAGCTCTTGATTCTTCCAAATGTTTTGCAAAGAATTATTTGAATACACTATTACTAGCTACTGGCTTTACCTTTTTACCTAAGGCACGGTTTCTATAAGCACTATTCAAGTCTTTTGATTAAACAGCGATTGGACCGCTCAATTTCCTTTAGAAGAACTTGTAAGCCTCTGGGTTATGGACATCCCCATCTTGTTGCACATAAAACTTGGTTATTGACCTGTGTGAAGGAAGAGATAATTCCTGCTGTTGCTTCCTGATAGGATTTAGCATTCTGCTATAGGATTTGCCTCAAGAACCAAAATTGTAGAATTAAGCTGAAGATGAAAGTGGATGCTCTTTGCCAGTTCTGTTGACTGTCAAATCTTCTCCAGGTCTAGCAGAAGAGGAGGTCTCTTGCTCCAAGGTGGGATGCAGCTCTAAATGAAAACTAATTTAATGCCTTCATGCATGCTAGGTACAGAAGCTCCTTTTGCAGGCAATGGAAACCTAATGGTGGAAGTCAGTGGTATCTAGAAAACTATTCTACTGACTCACCTGGTTGAGGGTGAAATGAAGAGCTTTCAAGTCCCTACTGACTGTATTCACTAGGTCTCTTCTGACTCTAGTGGGAGCTGAAACACCAGCTCTTTAGCTTTTACTCTTATAAGAGTCCTAAGCAAGACACCTTACTCTGCTAAAAGATAAAAAAAGTCTGAATCTCACCCTCTCAGTCTGAACATGGTGTTTTAGACCTTGGGAGATTCAGAACTCCCCAAAGCTGGAGCTAAGACCAACCCTTGCTCTGATTCTCCTGTTTTTTCTTGATGTATAGTCTTTCTAATTCTTTAAATCAAAAGTGTTGCTTTAACTTACATCTTTGTTCTTAAGACATTAAAGAGGAGGCAATATACTTCTTGAGACCTCTATGTTTTACAAAACATGAAGTAGGACATGTGATAGTGGTGATGCTCAAGAATATGCAGCATTTTTTATAAATCTGATAGTCTCTGCAGGCCTCTGCAAAAAACTTCAAAACCTTATACTACACTTGAAGGTCCCCCTCTGCACATTTTTTGGCATTCTCCTTTTTTTTTCTTTTTTTTTTGTTAATGTCTGTTTCCTCCTCTTTTCTGTTTGGTTTGTTTCCTCAAAAGAAACATTTCAAGCACTAGCAAGAATCTGGAGCCATAAAAATTTCTGGAAAATATTTTAGGTTCTTTTTTTGGATGTTTGGCAAAACCCAACAACTTTGCAAGCTGTTGAAAGAGAAATGCAGTATTAAAATAATATTAGAATCCATTTGGTGTGTGACACACAATGATATCTAGTCCCAGCATGCAGCTCCACAAGTCTTGACTTCTATTAATTTTCTTTTTGTGTGCTGAAGTAATAATCCTTCCAAAAGTATTTTTGCTGAATCATATTCCTTTCCTTCATGCTTGACCAGTAGGTTAGTTGGGTACAATAATATTTCTTGAATGTTGTACATAAACAGTGACTTAAAATTATTCTTTTGATCCAGACTCAGTGTCCTTGTCTGAGAAACACACAACTTTTCCTATCTTCTAGAAAAATTCTTTGTTTAATTTCTGATATAAAATACTCCCAAAATGACAGGGTTTGTAGATACTTAATTCTTACTGCTGCCAATTTAGAAAAAAAAAGCAGCTGCAAGGTTGCCCCATTCCAGTTTCATTTTTTCAGGGAAGGAGCTGAAACAATAGCAAGCAGATATTTCCCACTCATTTTCCACTGCCAGTTTATCACTGGCAGCTGGGATCATTTGAGAGATCGACGGCACTTCTAAAGAAATACTATCTGAGATCTATTCTCATCTAAGTCTAATTTTAAAGGACTAAAATCCTTCTATGTGTCTGTGGAAAGTTTATCTGTCTAAAGGCAGTTCAGTTTAAAAAATAAACACCTTGAAGGCCTTTCAGGGCTGTGGATGTGTTTGAATCAATCCTGTTTCTGCTTCAAAGTTGTTAATATCTATAGAAATTTGGCCTATCTGGGATTTATCAGTTTTGAGATTTAGCAAAGAAAATTATCCGAATCAGTCCTTCCCACCGTTCCTGGAAGCCTGATGGTGCCTTGGATGTGATTGTACATTCAAAATACTCATTCTCTAGACATTTTTATATCTATTCATCACTGGAGAACACTGACCATGAAAGTTGTGTGGCTTAGCACATTTTCCAGTCCATTTGTGCTGGGCTGCGGTCAGTAGCTTCAGTTGCCAGGGTGTTTACTCCAGACATCAGTCAAACTTTGGATTAAGACCAGAGACTTTGCCAGTGCTTTCTTGTAACAGAGCTAGTATTGCACCACACTGGTGAGGAAGATCTGTTCAATTATGGAGAATTTTCCCCCTGGACCTTTTCACAAGTTTCCTTGTTTGAAGGAGACAAGGACCTTTTTGCCACAAGTCCTTTCTTGTTTTCCTCCTCTGCAGTATCTCAGGACCCTTTAGAACTTTCTTTCAGTAAATGGAGGAGAGGTGGATTTTTAAAGCAAAAAGACCTCTTTTTGTTATCATTACCGACAATAGTAATACTGGGTTTATAGTGTACCCCTCTGTGTATGGGAGCCATGTGGTGTTTGCTGTATCCATTCTGCTCATCGTGTGTGTTTAGATTGTTCTTCAGGTCAGGGCCATCTGATCTAACACCTATCAGCTCTCAGCAGACCTTGGAGTGTCGTTTGATTTAATTAGAAAGATATAATCTAAATAGAGAGAAAAAATAAAGAAGACACTGAGGATGTCAGGGTAGGGGAAGAAGAATTAGGTGGGAAGAAGGCTGAATTTATATCCACATCTCTTCAGGCAAGTATCCCAACCCACTAAGTTACAGAGTGAGCTCCATGGTAATAGCTTCTCCTTTCCTGCTTGTGGTTCAGCTTCAGCAGAATAACCCTTCTTCCACCTTGCTGTAACCTGGTGGCTTTGGTGCTCCCCTCAGAAATGGGAGATATTGGCCTGACTCCCTGGGTCCTAAGCTGCACACTGCAGGTGTAAATGAAGGTCTACTGACCCTGCCTGTAGCTGTGTGGCAGGGATGCAGAAGGCAGGCTTTTTCAGTACCCTCACCCTTTTCCCATGGAGTCTTAACCGGGGAGTGAGCTGCAGTGTCTATCCTGGAGAGACATCTGGGTTCTGAGCTCCATGTGGGCAAAACATAGCCTTGAGGGTGGGCACCAAAGTCTGGAGAGAAGGTAAAGTTCACAGCCAGGCCTATGCCCTTTCAGCCTCTTGGTGTTTATTTATTCTTCTCCAATACTTCAGATACTGGTTTTGGCTCTTTAAATCACTGTTCTGAAAGGGCTGATAGCAGTAACTGCAGGGATTATGTTGGAGACTGTTGAGCAAAACTACAGTGTGAAACCAATGAATAAAACCAGCAGTTATAACCAGACAAAGCAGGAGAACTTCAGCTCCTTCTGAGAGCTATCAGTCATGTTGATCTGCCATGCTCTGCTCTGTACTGGTTGGACCACACTGGTCTCTTTCTTGCATTTTACTTTGGTTTTTAAAGCTACTGGGAGGATTGCCATTGAAAACAAAGGTAAGGTGATGTGTGATGTAGAAATAGTTCAGAAACCATGCCTTCTGGTTGTAGTACGTGCTCTAATTATGGTTTTCAGGAGTGGTGCCTTCTTCATTTAATTTAATTAAACATTTGCTTTAGTTTTTGCTGTTTAATGTGTTTCTGTGAAGACATGCTTTCTACTCTGGTATTGGAGTTTTTGATGGACAGTGAGACTGTATGGATTTGATGCTGTTACAAATGTAAAGGTCAGTAGAGGATACCCAGAAAATGTTTTCCTTGTTAACCTGTTAACGGGTTCTGTGATGTTATGTATACTAACGATATTTATACTGTCACTGTAGCAGACGTCTTTGTCAGACACTTTCTTCAGCGCCTTGATCATCTCAGCTCTAATCAGGTAGTTACTGTCTTTCTTCTCTTCATTCTGATTAGAGCTCTCCTGGAAGAGCAGTGCTTACAGAATAAAATCTCTGCAGCAATTCACAGTGTTTAGTGTTGTTATGTTATCCCAAGTTTTTCATGTTCAGCTTACTTTGCTGGTGGCTTACAAATGATAAAGTTACAAACACAGTTAGTTATTTACTTACTTAATTCAACAATATAGCAATATGCTTCTTTATACTGTGTCTAGATTTTCTGAATCCATAGGTCAAGTTTGTCTTTGGTTATTTTGTCAGGGCAAAAATAACAGTAAATTATGTAATCACTTTATAATATCTTCCTTGTTCCAAGGGCACCTATTATTAGCAAGTGATACAGCTCCCAGTAGCTATGCCTTTGGACTCCAGTATGTTTTAATGTGTCTGAAGCAAACCATGGATTGTCTGTGCTCAGCACAAGGCTGGGTTTATTTTCACTCGGGCTTTTCAAGATCAGCAATGGATTTATTTCTCAAGCATAAATAATTTGTAAATTCTTTGGGATTGGAACCCTTGCTATTATGTTTTGTGTGCTATACTGCAATGCTAAATGATGTTAATATGCAAAAAATAACAGGGGAAATAGAGGCGAAGAATGCCTTTTTGAGGAGATATTAGAAATTATGGACAGAGTGGTGATGACTTGTTCTCAGGGTACCTGAGCCCCTTTCCAACAGTGCTTTTTGCATCTTGCTTGCTACCAGCACTGCTTGGAAAGTCATCATGGTACCTTTCTTGTAATGTCTGAAAGAGTAATTTTGAAATATGACCCTGTACATATTGTAGAACCTTTCATCCTTTCAAGCCTTTTTAAAGGCAGATATAGAATTCTAATGTGATGATATTATTTACATTTACTTTTCTTTGATTTTAGAGACAGAAATAGCATTCCAGAGTGTCATTCATCTCTTGATCTCTATGTATGGACCCACAGAGTGTTATCTTTAGTCTCTTTCAGACAGGAACAACAATTTAGATCTGACACACCTAATTCATAGAACCATAGAATAGAATCATAGAATGGTTAGAGTTGGAAGGGACCTTGAAGATCATCAAGTTCCAACACTACTATCATGGGAAGTGACACCTCCCACTAGGACAAGTTGCTCAAAGCCCCATCCAGCCTGGCCTTGAACACTTCCAGGGATGGGGCATCCACAACTTCCCTGGGCAACCTGTTCCAGTGCCTCACCAACCTTGCAGTAAAGAATTGCTTCCTAATACCCCATATAAATATCCCCTCTTTCAATTTAAAACTGTTATCCCCAAGACCAGATGACTTTTAAAAGTTCCTTTCAACCCATTTTGATTCTATATGGGTTGGGGTATGTTGTGTGTATGACCCTGCTTATTTAAAAAGTGTGCATGCAGATCACTGCACACAGCTGGAGGAGAGACCTCCACTTTTCAAAGTCTGAGCCTGATCTTTCAGTGTGTGCCCTGCCCAAGAGAAGCCACAACTCCTGGCTGCTTTTCAGCTCTCTTCACCTGTAGCTTTCCATTCTTTTCATTTATACATAGACTGCCAGACTGACGTCCTTGTGTGTGTACTCAGTCTCTAGGGAAGACCTCCTGGCTGGTTGTGAAATAGTTATTTCTAATATTTCTGTGCATCACTTGACACAGAGATGTTTAATCATCCCTTTCTATGAACAACAAAAACGCTGAGTGTGTTTACTAACTTTTAGTGGAGCCATACCTACATTTAGCATTTTGCAGAACACTGCTGCAGTACTGATGAATTGAAAAATGACTTATAAAAGTGGGGGATGTTTTTTTTTTTTTCTGATGTTTTACATTCTGTTAATATTGTAATTACACTGTGTTCCTTTGAATAAATTTGGTGTCAGCAGATGTCTCTGTTGTAGCAATGAACCAACTCCCAGGCAATTTTGAGCTTTTATTTGTCTTCCTATTGTTTCATCCCACTTCCAGAAATGACAGATGACTTAATCAACTTCATGTGTAGCTTTCATTTGTACTATTCTTCTAGTTAAATCATGCCCATTCTTCTTTCATCTCCATCAGGCCTCTGAGGGAGTGGTTTTTTTTTAAAAGGCCTGTTGTTTTGTTGTTCTTGTAAATTCATACCTCCCCTTACATTGCTGTCATATATCTCCTGTATGATGCAAAGTGCTGTGTGTGTAAAATGGACAATTAGGCTTCCTCAGGCAGAGTTCCTTCAGTGATGATATCTATATATCTTTCTAAGAGCTAATGATATCCTGTAAATATTCCTAAATATACATCCATTAATGGTCCAGCACTTGCTGATTAGAACAGAAAGTCTTTCTAAGAATTCATGTGCTCAGCAAATAGGATTTAGCATTATTTATTTAAAAATTTAACTGTTATTCTGCTTGTCCCTGAAAAACAACAGGATAACTTAATTTCCTCAAGAGAAAACAATTGTTTTAGGCCTCATTATCAAATAAATGGTTTCTGTCATTAATTACAATGCTCAGATGAACAACTGAAATCATAATGTGATGTCTTCTCAATGAGATAACTATGGAAAAACGGGAGGTTTTTTTCATCTCAATTTTTAGCTTTTTGTGATACAGCAAAGTGCAAATACTTAGAAAGAAAAACTGAAAATGTTTTTCCCTGCTTGCTAGGAGACTGCAAGATATTAAAATAAAATCCCTACTTGAAATTCTGTTGGAGAATTTTTCAGTTGATACTTCTTGGTCAATGTACCGTGGAAGTGCCAGGGAAATACACAATCTATGCAGTATTGTTCCTGTTCTTAATTGGACGTAGCTATTTTATAGCATAAAATGGAAATTTAGTGATTAAACTGACAATTCACAATTCAAAATTCTCTTTGCATAACTAATTTATTGGACAGGTCTGCCACTGATCCACTGCAAGCAGGTCAATGAATATACTGAGGTAATCTACTGTAGCTATAGAAATAATCATCTCAGGAAGCTACTCATATGCTTCTTCTCCTAAGAATTTGTTTCAGACACTGTAGTGCTTTAATGTTTGTGGGAAACAAAAGAAAGCATTCCAACAGAAATACAAGTTGAATTTGCTCAGAATTTTGCAAGAGTTAATATATTTCTTGCTCGGTGCATTTCATAGAATCATAGCATGGTTAGAGTTGGAAGGGACATTAAATATCATCTAGGTCCAACAACCTGCCATGAGCAGGAACACCTTCCACTAGAGTAGGTTGTTCAAAGCTCCATCCAACCTGTTCTTGAATAGCAGTAAGTACTAGGGACTTGGTTCTTTAGTAGTATAAATGGCATACGTGTAGTGATTTTTCTAGGAAGAGCACTAGCACAATTAAAAAGAATATCAATGTAGAATGCATTCAGTTACATGGAAGTATCTGAAAACAAACAAACAAACAAAAAGGAAAACAAAGGCATCATATGCAGGATCTGTCCTGCTAAGCATGTTTCAATTTTTTCAGCAATGATTTAGGATAAATATTTGCTTTTTTATAAAGAAAGAGCTAGGTCAGTCAAATACAAAGGCACACAGGCAGCATAAACCAGCCCAGAATATTTGAAAATATTAAAGGGCTTAGCAGCAGCAGTAACTTATGCTTCATCAGTGAGTTCCCACTGTGAGGCTGTGATGAAATACTAGCTAAGCACATCTAAATTGGGGAATATTAAGTGGGAGGAGTTAGATACTGCATTCATGGAGATAGTTTGGGGTTAGAAGCCTTGTGCCCCAGCAGGAGAAATGCAGGGTGAACAACTGAGAAGGAGCCAGGGAAAGCTTCATGAGTGATTAAAAAAAAAGGTTCTATCATAAGATAATTAATAAACTCAATTTACTTTACTGAAGTGATAACTATGACTTTATCATGCTTTTCTGCTCTGTATTTGGAGAGTACATTCCTGCTATCAGGGGGGATTTCATTGGAAAACAGTAAAATGTTAGTGGTTGGTATTTGATTCTAGACAAATTCAAGTTAAAAATGGGAAAAGAAATGTCTAAAAGAGTCTGTGTTGAAAATAATTAACCTTTAGAAAATGTTGACATGGGATATTAATCTTTAAGCTTCTGCAATCAGAAATTATAATGTACTTATACTTTGTAATTTGGGAAGTTAGACCAGTGTCTTCACTGATTGCAGTATTTGAGCTACACAAATTTAAATCAGATGAGGAATTCACTTCTCTCTATAACCTGATATTAAAAGGCCTTCTTATGCTGGCCACGGATCATTCCTACCACAGGTTAATAAGTTTTTTTTTCTATAGTGTTTTTTTTTTTGATCTGAGAGTGCTTTATCTTCTGATTCATAAAGGAGCAGAGCAACACAAACAAAACATTTCTTTCTCAACTCCTCTCATTCTCCTCTGGCTGCATATACAAGCAATGTTTATAAAGCATTTTTGAAACTGAAAACTTGCAGAGTAGGGATGTGTAATTTCCCAATAAACTCTACTTTGTAAATTGATTGCAAGCAGAAAAAATATAATGAAGCAAAAAGATAAGGTGGCAGGGGAGAAATAACTATATTTTAGGGGGTATCTTATCTGAAGAAGAGAAAATGGAAAGACTGGAGTTGCTTCTTTTTACTATCCTATCAATTTATTACTTTTAACATGAGATAATGTGATATAGAGAATACATAACGCTTAAGCCATAACTTCTGTACAAATCCTTCTTTTTATCTCAAATGTGGATGATGCAAACTTCTGTCTTGAAATAAATAAAATTACTTGTGCAAACGTAGACCAATTAGCTGAATTATCATAACAAGCATGAATAGCTGCACTTAATGAGCAAATGAAAATTTATTTTGTATTTTACAGTTAAAGTGCCTAGCAATAATTCTGGGTATTTTTACTATCTTTATGACTATGTGATATTATGGAAATGTCTGTAATTTTATTTTATTTTTCTTAGTACCATAAGTAATTGATCACATTACCTATTTTAATGGAATGAGCAGCACCTCATCGTGTTTAACATGCCTACTCTATAAATGTCTGGAGGAAAAGGAAAGCAATCAAAATGCATCTCTAAGTCTCCAAACCTTGCTAAGAAGCTAATCAGTTGAGATGCTGGCAGACCGATAGGGGAATGAATTTGAGAGCCACGGCCCACTTGCACAAAACGCATTGGCAACTGTCCCACCCGCTCGAGAGCAATGACAGTAATGAACAGCAGTCCACTGCTGCTGCAAGCCCGTCTTGTAGGGGGGAAGAGACTTTTCAAGTAATCAAATTTCAAATACCTAGTCATCCACAGAGGATAAAACCATAGGGAGTATAATGGATAAACTGCGTGAATCACGGCACTGAGGTAAGGTCTTAGTAAATAAGTGGCTTTTCAGTTAATTTTGCAGTGGTGGAAAAAAAAAACCAAACAGCTGAAAACTTTTGAGTTGTTTAATAATTTCAATAAAACAAAGTATACAGTTTTCAAAGCTTTAAAAAAGTACTGGAAATGAAGCTATATATCAAGTGCTATTAAACATTTCTTTTTCCTGGGGCTTTTTTGATTTATTAACCAGGACAGTAGGAAACCTGTGAGTGTTTTGCAAAAAAGTAAGAGATTGTTGAGGTCAACTAGAGCATTTAGTAAAATGTTGTGTCCATTGTAATGAGGTCACATTTCTCATCAGCTTCTGCTTCTTGTTTCTCTTCCAATAATGTATGATTTACTAGGTCAAAACTAAAATGATAACAGTAGCAGCATGTATTTGTATGAATTACAACATGCACTTCACTAGCTGGAGATGAAATAAATTCTGTTGGATCCAGTTGTCCCCTGGATACCTGTGACCTAATCAGGGTTAATGAGACCTTTTGTCCTGTGGACCAGAACCAATACTGTTTCAGTATTGGTTATTAATCAATTATCTTTCTAGCAGGCAGTAACATTCTTGCTGTATACACTGATTATTTATTTTTAAAACTTTGGAAGGGTGGTTTAGCTCATAAGACATGGCATTAGAGCAAATGGTCCTCTTTATGAACTCCTGAGAGGCAAAATTAGCAAGTTGCTGGAATTGTCATTGTTCTGTTCTGTGTCTGCACCACTGTAACCTGTGATCTGATCTGCTTTCATAAACCTGTCCCTGGTCAGGAGTGCAGGGTATGTTATGAAGTTCAGTGGAGTACTATGAATTTCTAAGTTTCTCTTTATTGATGGGTTAAAAAAATCTTCTATTCATCAGATAGAAACAAAATTACAGAAATGTTGGAATTAAACTATGCAATTTTTTTTTCAAGCAGCTGTACAGTTTGAATTATATTCTTTGTGAAAATTCTGCACTTAATGTTAATTCCTGTGTTATTTACATTGTTCAGGAATGTTCTCAGGTACTCAGTGGGAATAGTTTGTTGTCAAAGCCCAAATCAAGTTCTGAATATAAACACTAGCTGATTGAATTTTTCCTCTCATCCCAATAATTAAACTTTGATTCCATTTAACTAACTTTGTCCCACAATTGAATACTGAGTGCTGCTTACGCTTTGCTTTGAACAATTGCAGCTTTCTAACTAAAGAGGAGACTGAATTATAGTAGTTGCATCTGAGAGGTTTTAGTATATGCAATAGATTCATGGCATAAATAATGATGTGCTACAAATAATGATTGTCTTTGCTGAGAGTTACCTCATCCTGTGGAAAGGGCACTGGGCAAGAGTAACTGCTGGTGAACTTCCCAGTTCTAATGACCTGATGCCATGTTAATCTAATCAAAATGTAAGATTTGCTAATTTCTCCCCTGGAGAAGCTTTCTCGGACTGAATGAAGAAACCAAGTCATTGGACTGGTCTACTGTAGAAGATTAAAGGCAAAAGCCTGGAGTACCTGATCTTCTCCTGAGGTCAGTGAAATCAATTTGCTGGAGCAGAAACAACCTCTGTCTTAAACCTCTGGAGTTCATTCCATTTAAATTGTCAAGGAAAGGTTAAGTATGACTTATTTTTGGTCTTTTTGTCTGATGTGGGAGCTGATGTGATTGGAAACTGGCTAGATAAATGGCAAAACCAAAGCACCACCTCCTTCCCCATCTAACCCTCTGAGTGACTTCCTAATGATTATGCTGGACCTTTTGTTTTAGGTCAAGCCCAGATGGTTGTTTTTGTGAAGTCCAATAGCTTGTATCAGATGGTGATCATCTTGTGTGACCTCCTCGAAACTCTTTTGAGAGGTTTCTTATGAGTGGTTTCTTATGAGCTCTCTTACATCTCTGAATCTGGGATAACTTCTTAGTATAAAGAAGTTTGTAGGAAGATTTTCATCTCAATCTTGAGGTTGGAAATGTAGAAATAATTACTTTGGTTATAGTGATGTACACAACAGGTGTTTATTGGTTTGGTTTGAGTTTTTTCTTCCTCTTTTATTCTGTTCTTATTTATTAAATTTAACAAATCTACTTAAAAATTGTCCCCTCTTCCATGATATTCTCCCTTTCTGTGGTGTAAAAGTAGCAGTACTGCTATGCTGGAGCTTAGGGATTTCTCAGATGCACATAGGTCATAATTCTCTTTGTACAACTTTTCTTATCTTAATGCACTTGATTCATGTGGGTGCTTTTAATGTGGTGGGCACAGAAGCATATTATCTGGCATTCAGCATTTCAAGAAAAAAGATTAATTCAAGGTACTCTATTGATTTGTAATATCAGAACTTTTGAAATGCATCCTTGTTTTCTCTTGCAGAACTAGCCCCTGTACATTCATGGATAAACCACTGCACACACGACACAATGCTCTTTGATTTCTAATTAGTCCTTCCAGCAATTGTTATTTATAGAAGGTGGAGTGACATGATGTTGGAGATGAGCATGGTTTCAGTC
>VZTM01030812.1:6760-21671 GCA_013400555.1 Jacana jacana | reverse complement strand
CTGTTGAACTTCATGAGATTCTTGTTACTCGAGCTCATCAAAATTCTTTTGAATAGCAGCTCTACCCTTCTGTATGTCAATTACTCCTCCCAGTTTGGTATCTTTCATAAATTTGCTGAGCGTGTATTCCATCACACCTCTGATTTCTTAATATAAGAAAGTTTGTGCATATTATGTGGCTGATGTGGCTCATCAAAGTGCATTTGGTGATCTCTTAGTTTGGCTGGTTGTTTCTATAGTATTTATGAAGACCAAAGGCCCAAAATGAACATAGGTGAATAAAACAGTGCATAGGTGGCATTTTGACACCTACTTTCAAAGAACGGGTCTTAGAGTGCACTGAAAATTGTTCAGCACCACTCATGTCCTGTTCATCAACACTGCGTGAAAGACAGGATAAATCTACACTAGAGTTTATGTTTTCAGGTGCAGGCAATGACTGTAGGGTTTGAGCCTAGGGCTGGACTCAGACAATATACACTTAATTATCAGTGTAGATGCAATTCCTGATGTAGAAGACCCATGCTGTGGTCCCACGTGGAGCAAAGGGTCATTCTCTAGTGAGAGAGGCTCTGTGCTGGGAACAGAGCAGCCCTAGGATGTAATTCTGTTAAACAACCAAGACTAGTAAAACAATTTGAATTAAAGAAGCATTTGGTTAATAAAGGTAATAATTTCATTTTTTTTAATTTACAATTTTTTTTTATGTTAAAGTACCCTAAAATTTTGGGACATCTGCTTAAGCAAACAGTGTCCTAAAAGTCCCAAAATAGCTTCCCCAATGCAGCAGCATGTATGTTTTTTCTCTTTCCTACCAGTAAATAAGTCACTAGTCATTTTATCCCCACAGAGGCAAATTCAATTGGAATTTCGTTTCAAATAAAGCACCAGATATTTGCAGTGTGCTCAAACTGCTGGTTTCTTATCTGTATTGGGATTATTTGTGAAAAAGATGCAAAGAAGCAAAGAACCTGACAAAAATTAAAGCCTAACAATTGCTAATTGTCTTGTAAACTATGATCACAGCTCATCATGTAGTTGTTTCTTGACAGGCTTAGATTAGGAATAGGACCCTTTCTCTGATGCAAATTTGTGCAGTGGCAATCCCTCTTCAGGATGCATCCTCAAAGGTCTTCTTTAGTAAAGATGATAAGTATTAATAATGAGATGTTTCATATGGGCTGCAAAGAATTCCTATTGGACTAAGGGAGTTGCAAGGATCAGTTCATGTCTGTAGATGGTTTTGAAAATGTAAGCGCCACATCAATATCTCTGCCATTGTATCTCTCATCGAGAAGTACTGAAGTACTATTCTAAAACCTCATACAAAAGTGAGGTTGTATTAAATTTATATATTATATATATTTTATATATTAAATTTAGAGACCACTCTGCTCTACAAACTACGTATTTTGAGGAGATTTGTTAGATATTTAAGGTGGGTCACATTCTTAGGACCATATTCTGACAGATTGTCTACAGAAATATTTACACAGATCTCAGTAGGGCAATTGTAGGATATAAACAATTAGAGCTGCAAAGTTATTTGGGCACTGAGTAGCTGCTAGTTTCTATGGGGAGCACCAAAATAGCCTAGATGTTCCAGACCTAAGGCATTATTCAACATAAATTTAAGTCTTTTGAAATCTGGGCACAGAACTCATTTGCTGATATCTATTACTCTGCCAGAAAAAAAGTGGGAAGTGGCACTTGCAAATTATACACTATTTTGGTCCTGTGCATAAGTTACTTCCTCATGAATCTTTGTCAAAACCAGAATAATTTCAAAATTGTGGTGTGCTTGACTCATTGGGGGAGGGTAAGGGAAACAAATTACTCATGTGAAATTTTTTACTATTGGCCTTCTTGGTTCCTCACCAAAATCAAGAGACACACAGCACTGTGAAGATCCTTCATGCGTTTTACAGGAGGGCCTGTAAGTAACTCTTTAGGGTTAATATCAAGGAACTATGGGTAGTAACCATAGAGTGAGTTAGCTATTCTAAGGTAATAGGATTTTCTTTAAGTTAATTGGTGTCACCCTGCTGATTGGAGGATCTGTTCCTAAAGTTCATGAAACAATTTAGTCCTAAGGTCTCCTAAAAGTATGCAGAGTAATATTATGTGTAGGAGAAGGGACCATGTAACAACTCGTGTTCACTTCCATCACTCATGCTGGAATTTTCCGTGTTTTGTAGAGTTGTTTCTGTCAATAGGCAAACTAGCACTTGGATTTCCCAAACTGTCCCTCTATTCATGCCTCAGTTTTAAGGGAAGCATATGTTCGTGCGTCTGCTACATCAGAGGTTCCGTACACAATACGGCCCATAGTGGTATAAGTGAGAATTTTTTATTTCTTATTCCATGTTCCTTCCATAGCTGTTCATTTTCTGCAACTGCCCATGGCATGTTTTCTGTGTCCTGCAAATATGACCTGTGTTTGCAATGCAGAAACATAGGGAGATGTTCAACTCTACCTGACTTTGGATAGCTCTCAGTAATCCAGAGTCTTTTCATAGTCAAGATAGAGATGAAGCTCTCATAGGATACAATCCATCTCATGTGAGGGTGGACATCTAAACCAGGTATGAAATATAGCACTGGGTAACTGTCCTTTCCTCCTCATTGACATAAAGACATATAGCTTAGATGTGGACATTACACTATTAATATCTGATATTAGATGATGTTTAAACAATTTGTGGCATCCTACAGACTTGATAATATCCTGCAGTGTTCAGAATTTTCCTGAGCCATGGATTTTAAATATATGAAGAAAAAGAGATCTTGATCAGTTGTTATTTTTGTTTATTCATTTTTGCATGTGTATAATTTGTTCTTTGCTTTGCTTTGCTGTATTGTGTTGCATTTTGAGGTCCTATGTGCACACATTTGATTAGATAATTTAGTCCTTGCCTGTGTTTGTTGTGAGAAATCACTGGGGTCTCAACAAATTCCTGGAGATGGTTACAGTAATGTTGCTGGATTTTTGACTGGTTTTATATTTCTTTGCCAAATGCCCTGCATTGACCAGAGGAAATAATGTGGGGCTCTGTCCTGTATTTTTGCCTCTTACTAAACCATAGTTCACTATTTTATTTTTTGACAGTATCCAAAAAAGGGAAGTAATTTGGTTACATTTCAATGTAACTGTTTTAGGCCAGGAGAGAAGGCTGTTGAAACTGCCACAAAAGGAAATATTTGTTTTTACAGTTTTATTGTGTGCTTTTTCTTCCTAAATTCCTTTATAAAATCCAAACAGGATTTATGAGACAAAGACCTCTGTGTAGCTGAATCCTTATCATCAATAGGATATAAGTCTCCCATTTAACCTAATGTCTCTCTTAATAAGACTCTTTTATGTCTGAAGATCCTGTGCACTGCACGGTGCAGAGGGCCTGCCAAACTGCCACGTTGCATGGGTAGCTAATCCATATACTAGAAATGTAGGCCTGGTGATCACCTCTAAGCAAGCAGTAGCCTGGGTAGAGAAGGTTTCAGAAATGCTCCCAGAAAATGTAAGGAGCTTCAATCTATCACAGTTGAACTAAATGATCATTGCAGATCTCTTTCAACTGAACTACTCTATTCTATTCTATTCTATTCTATTCTATTCTATTCTATTCTATTCTATTCTATTCTATTCTATTCTATTCTATTCTAACAGTAGCAAGCCATCATCAGATACAGGGTGAGCAAGGGACTCGAACAGCACCAAATCAGTAGTGAAGATGACCACAGCTTCTTGAACAATGAATATGGAGTAGTCTCCTTAGCAAGCAGGGAATGAATCATGTGTATGATGTCATGTGAACATGTCCAATAGAAAAAATGACATAGGTCAAGCACAGAGCTTGTGGCTGAGCTATAAATACATTTTCTAGGGACTCTTGATGGTATGTACTTATCCTCTGTTTACTTAAAAACTGTAGCCAATATCTTGAAATATCAAAAGCAGGATCTTAAAAAACTCTGTAAAAATTTTCTCTTTTAAAAATGAAACTAGAAAGATACTTCTTAATTACATCGTATTAATTTCAGTACAATACAAGTCTTAAGATCTATAGCCTAAACTCCTTGCTGGAGAGGCTCCTATGGAGAAATTGTTCTCATAATTACTCCTGCCAGGTTGCCATATGGTACATGAATATCACACATCCAGATATGAGTAAGTGTTTACTGGACAGGAAACTATGGCATAGAGTGTTTCCCCTGGGACCCTACAGAAGAATCAGGTTCAAAGGGAGAGCTAGAGCACAAGAATTTCCAGCTCCTCTCTGTGATGTACATCAGGAGAAACTACCATGGAAAGATACTGGCACTTAAGAGCAAGAAACTGCTTTCCAAGAATAGTTATTTCCTTTTGCCACATGAATAATGGTAGCAGACCCCATATTACTTTGTGTTACATGACAGAAGAAAAAAAACTTTGCTTGAGACTGCAATAGAAATGAAGGTTTTGTTCTTGTCAGCCTCCTGGTAGAATTTATATCTGCACCTAAGAACTTCAGGGGAGATTTTGTCATTTATGCTTTTGAGAAGAATCATTCCAGAAAGCTCACAAGGTTTACTATTTCTTCAAGCACTCAATTAGCTTCTTTAGTCAGTCAGAGATTTATTTCTGCCTCTGAGCCAGAGTGTTTTTTTCCCTTCCCAAGCATTCACAGCTGTTCAAGTGCCTGCTGATAAAAGAATTTTCAGTGTCCACATTTTTTTAGGTTTGGAGTTTTCATCGTTGGCATGATTTTCCTGTGCTGAATATCTACTTCTTTTGCTGATGTCTTAAGCAGGAAAGCTGAGGTGTTGGACAAGCCACAGAGAAGCATTCTGTGAGCCTGAGACTCTGACCTCTGTGGTGGCTGAGCTCTGAGACAGGCTCTGCAGGGGTTGGGATGCTCCCTTCCCAGCCTTCTCAATGCAGAGACACCTGAGAATCCATGCTATAGGCTTCAAAAATCGGTGGCTTCTTATGATGCCTTTCCTGCCTTAAAACTTGGCTTCATGCAGGTTAACAACAAACTTGTCATGTATGTACTGAGTAGTGCAGTGGTATCATGGAGCAGCATTGAACCTGCCCAGTAAAGGAGACTTCTTTATTTTAAAATTCTGTCCACATTTTTCAAGTCTCCAGCCTCTGGGTCTGGAAGTACAGCATTTGTCAATTCTAAGGCTTCATTCTTGACTGTTTCTCCAATTCTTAGATACAGTTATGCCAAACTCCCAGTCACATATTGCAGCCATTTACTGAATGCTTATAAATGTTTACAGGAATACGCTCTACTCATACATACAGACACACAAGACTATCCAGAAACTATGCTTGAGCACTGCTGTGAAATCAGTGCCGCAAAAGAAAACTCAAAATGTGCTACCCCACATGAACTTTTTGCAAAATATTACATAAATGCTAGCTTCTTAGCATTTGATTTTTCATGGCTTCTTAAATCAAGACCAGAACTCCAGATCTATTCATCATACAGGGCAATTTTACTCAGGTTACCAAAAAGATGTGGTGGCACATTCTGTTTAAGGACCTGACCTAGGAAGTTCAGGATTCTCTGGCAGAGTTTGCTGGCTGTTAGGTCAGGTTCTGTTTAACTCTAGGATGGCAGACGTCTGATTTTTAATAATGTTTCATTAACACGCCTTGTTAATTTGTAGTTCAGTAGGAAGAGAGCAAAGCAGACCGTCCCCGTAAGCAAAGGATAGCTCTGTTCATGGCAAAGCCAGAGTCCAGTAGCTCATGTGCTACCTCTCCTCCCTGTTCTGCTTACACCACTTAAGTGATTTCTCTCCTGTGCAGGAGCTGCTAATTTCTATCATACTCCCTTTATGGCTGAGTTGACCAGGGGCTGTGGAGGGAAGAAATTTTCTCAGTCTTTCCAAGCAGAGTGAGAGTACCAGGGATTGAGCCCACCCTGAGAGGTATTGCCCACTGTTAATCCCTGCTGAAGCTATTAAGCACTGAGAACACTCAAGATCTTTAAGGATAGCCCTCAGCACTAGAAACGATCAGGTCCAAGTGAGGACAAGGAAAAGCAGCACACTGAGCACAGCAGTTCAAGAAGGTGCCAGCTGGGGTCAGATGCCTGTTCCAATTACCCTCAACTTCTGCTGCATGCAAAGCCAATAATGACATAACTAATAACTAATTACAGTGAAAAGAAGGAGAAAAT
Organism: Jacana jacana; assembly: GCA_013400555.1. Lineage (NCBI taxonomy): Eukaryota > Metazoa > Chordata > Aves > Charadriiformes > Jacanidae > Jacana > Jacana jacana. Next base: position 15,495 of record VZTM01030812.1, on the reverse strand, counting down.
AGGGCAGCAAATGCTAGCAGAATTTGTAAAGTCAAATGCCAGTAAAATACCCTATGTATACAAAATAATAGTTCAGTTCCTGGATACCCGCTGTGTTCAAGCTAAACAAAAGACAAAGTAATATCTTCAGGATGTAGTTGCAAAGACAACTGTTCCCTATTATAGGATAAAATTACAACACTTAATTTTATTTAATTAGTATCTCATTTGTTCTATTATGTTAAAAGGCTAATATTAGTATAAATTGATCTTGCATCTTTGGACAAATTGCACTATAAATATTATATTGTAAAAGAAGAAGGAAAGATGTGAGCACTGGACTATTTCCCGTCAAACTGAACTGCATCTCACAGTACTACTCTGTAATTTACAGTACAGGCATGTTGGTAGGCAGGAGAGATGGCAAGAGTTACAAGCAATTAGGGTTAAAAGTATATGGGCCAATTTGTAGCCATGCTTTCCGAGGTGAGACCCAAAGAAGGCACGATGCCTCTGAGACACGCTTTCTTCCCTCTGTACTGACCTGCCTCCAGCTGAAAAAGGAAACCTTCATTCCCCATCCCTGGGCACCTGCTCCATCAGTTTCTACCTCCTTGGCAACCGCTCTGGCTGTTCCCTGCCAGTTGAGCCATGCTCCCCTGCATTGGGGTACTGGTGGGAAGTTTGAATGTTCCCATCTTTCCCTTCCCAGTGCCTCTGTAGGCAAAGAGAGCATCTGTGGGGAAGCACCGGGTGCTTGTGTCCCTCAGTCTCTGCCCATACACACATACACACAGATATGTATAAATGAACCCCTGTGTCAATTAAGTGTAAAGAAAGCGAAAGAACAAAACAACAAAAAAAAGAAGATAGAATACCTCCCACGTTTAGAGTCATCTTTTAGAGTCATCTCTCCCCTGTTTATTTATATTATATTGGTGATGAATGTTTGGGTCTAGCATGGGGCAGTGGCATCAGACCTGCATTTTTTGTAACATGAAATACTATTGATGAGCCAGTTATAAACATGCTGTTATCAATAGTGTGACCCTGTAACTAAAAGTATTTTTGTTTTCCTTTCTTTTTAGTTTGAGCCATCACAGTGTCAGTAACAATCAGAAGAAAATGCAAACATTTGTCTCAATAGCCCAGAATGCCTGGGGAATTTTTATATCTGAAAGGCAGCCTGGCTGGAAGTATCTGATGCAGCTTTTTGCAGTTTGCTCTGCAGTTGGCTTCTTCTCAAGCTTTCTCTTATTCCTTGGCATGCACTTCTCCCTGGCACACCACCCTTTGGTTCCCCTACTGATTTCTGGATTCATCTGGATCTTGCTTTCTATCATGCTCTCCTGTTTCAAGCACCTGCGCTGTTTTAGTGTCCTGTTCCTTCTATCTTGTGGACTGAAAAATGGGAGGAATGCTCTTATTACTGCTGGCACAGGCATCGTGGTGGCTGGCAACATCCAAAATATTTTTCACAATCTAAAGATTCTGGCAGACAGTATAACCTGTCATTTGGAGTATGAGCAATTTGCCTTGATAAAATATTACGTTGAGGCAGTAAAATGGATTTATGACAAAGCCAAGCTTTCCACTGAACTATTCCTAACGCATGAATTCACACCATCTTATTCAATTTCAGATGATGAATTAAAACAACAGCTAAATGACACAAAGCAAGAAATCCAGAGACTTGCTAACCAGATATCTTTTATGTTGACTGTACTGCCCTGTATAGGTCAGAAAGTATTGCCTATAGTAGGGATTTTGCTAGCTTCTTTTGGAACTGGCCTCTTTATAAAAAAATTTCTAGGCTCTCACAGTGCCAGATTTAAGAATACTTATATCACTAAACAGTTCATCGCATTTGATGAGCAGCAAAGGCAACAGCAAAAACCCTGCCTCCTACCACTTAACAGTAAAGAAAGAAAAGATTATGTGACAATCCCATCTTTCTGCCTCACAAGGAAGGACAAAAAAAACATGCAGTACTTTTTTCTCCCTCTAATTATTAATCTTTGCATCTGGCTTCTGTTTGCTGCACTAGATTACTTGTTTTATTGGTTAATTATTTCTGTGAATAAACATCTCCAAGAGGTACCGGATCTAGAGATTCAACTCAGCCTCTTTCAGCAAGTAAGTACTTCTCAGTACTTTGTATTTCTTGGTTTAGCATTGAAAAATTCCCTTCATTGAGCAGCTGCAGGAGCAGAGGTATAGCCAATGAGCCATCATTTTTTTCAGGGCATTAAGATTAAGATTCTTTCAAAAAGGGCCATTACCTTTACAGATATGTTTGTTGGATGCAACCAGACAGTTCTCCACACTTTCCAAAGTGCCATCATATTTCTAGTGAATTGTAAATATAGGAAGGACTCCATTTATAAATGTGTGGAAGACCAGAAGTTTAAATTCAGAAACTCACAGTGCTGACAGTTGCGAAGCACCACTGTTATAGTCAAAATATGACTGTGACAATGATGTAAGACATGCTTACTTTTGTTCAGCTGTGTACATGAGGAGCTTGTTAATTGAAAAAGCATGGCTGCATAGATACGAAAAAATAACACGTTGCCAAAATCTCAAGGTTCTAGCAGAAGCAACAGTGGTGTAAAGTGGCTTATAGAACCATAGAGTAATTAAGCTGGAAGGGACATCTGGGGGCCACCTATACCAACTTCATGATCAAGACAGGTCTAACTTATATCAGATTGCTCAGAGTCTTGCCTGTTAATATTTCTAAGGCTGAAGATTTCACAGACCCAGGAAAGCTGTCCAATTTGATAGCTTGCAAGACAGGCTTAAAACATTTCCCAAAAGCGTATGACCCTTTGATACTTTCATGATAAATAGATCTCAAAGGAATGCTTGACTGGCTGGATGGCTGGGCCCAAAGAGTTGTGATGAATGGAGTTAAATCCAATTGGCAGCTGGTTGTAGTGGCGTTCCTCACAGCCCCCTCCTGGGGCCTGTTCTGTTTAATATCTTAGTCAATGATGTGGATGAGGAGAGTGAGTGCACTCTCAGTGAGCTTCCAAATGACACCAAGTTGGGTGGGAGTGTTGATCTGCTTGAAGGTAGGGTGGCTCTTCAAAGGGATCTGGACAGGCTGGATCAATGAGCTCAGGTGAACTATATAAGGTTCAATGACACCAAGTTCTGGGTCCTGCACAAAGGCAGAAGGAGGCCAGCATGAGAAAGGAGCTCCTGACAAAAACCAAATGTTTTGTCAGGAAAGAAAAAAGAACTTTAGAGGAAGTGGAAGCAGGAACAGGGGGACCAGGAGGAATATAGGGTCACTGTCTGATTGTATGGGGATGGAGTCAGGAAAGCCAAAGCCCACCTGGAACTGAATTGGGTGAGGCAGGCAGAAGGCAGCACAGAGTGCTACTGTCTCTTCTAAGTGTTCTCTTCTATCTCACCAACTTACTCACTAGCCTGCAATGCACCCTGAATGGATGAACAAAGAAATGGCTACACTGGGCTGCACTAGGCAGAGTCCTGCCAGCAGGTCAGGGAAGGTGATCTTTCCCCTTTGCTCAGCCCAGGTGAGACAGAGTGCTGTGCCCAGTGCTGGGCTCCCCAGTACAAGAAGGACAAGCATATACTGTAGTGAGTTGAGTAGTGGGTCAAGAAAACCATTAAAGGACCAGAGCATTTGTCTTACAAGGAGGGGCTGTTCAAGCTGGAGAAGAGAAAGCTCAGGAAGATCTCAGCAATGTGTACAAATACTTGATGAGAGACAGGGGTGTAAGAAAGAAGGGCAATTCCCTGCACTGGGCACCACTGACTCTTCTTGGTGGTGCCCAGTGCAGGGACAAGAGACAGTGGACATAAATTAAAAGAAATACTTTTTCAAAATAAAAAATATATTTTATTTTTTTTACTCTTCAGGTGATCAAACACTGGAACAGATTTTTGAGACAGGTCTTTTTGGAGACAGGTCTCCATTCTTGGAGATATTAAAAACCCGACTGAACACAGCCCTAACCAACCTGCTGTAGCCTCAGCTATTCTATGTGTGCTGCTGCATGTGTTTTTGCCTATGTTTCTGTCGATTGCACCTTGAGCACAGCCCTATATCATGACCTGCCTTGGGTGTGACCCAAGTCGGGAGGCAAAGAAGAAGCTTAGTCCCACCATCCCCAATACAACTCCTGAGCCTCTCTGGCTGATTGATGAGTCCTGTATTATGAATTTGCTCTCTTTATGGCAGCGTTCACTCCTATAGACAGCTGGTTGACTCTCCTAAAACAGAAAATTATGCTGTCATCAGATTGCTTCCTTGTTGAAGGTTAGTCACATTAAAAAATAAAATTTAATCTCAACAGATTTGTCATAACAAGCCTCAGGGCTGCTGATCTCAGGGAATCTGAAAAGCAGGTTGCATGAGAAGGGCAGACTCAGCGACTTTTTGAGATGCATATTCTTGGTATGAACTGTAAAGTTCTTCATGTATTGTCCCTGTGTTTCATATTGAGTTCCTAATACACTTTTCCCTTGCTTATACATTGATTCAATTTAGGGATAAAATGTTCTGAGAGAGACTGGAACAGGATAATGTCAAGGAAAGAATACCAGGCTGAAAATGAGTAGCATGCTTTAGGCACCTGACTTTTCCAGTGAGCATCTAGCAGAAGTGCCTGGCCTCTGCAAGGTGGTTAGAAGAGTCACAAGGAAGAACTACATATTGCTCTGACATGGTCAGAAAAGTGGGCTGGGTGATTCAGTGTCCTTACACTTCCTACACATTCCTACACGCAGAACAGAAAGTTGCCTGCCATTATGCAACACTGGTCCCAGTAACTTGTCTAATGTAGTCCCTCTGTTTCAGCATTTCAATCCACAACAGCTGGTTGTGCAATACATCAGCTCCTCTAAGGAAAGGCACCTGTTAGAGGAAGATGGGTGGCTTGTTTGCATGGTAACCTTGAGGTCAGAGCACCTGCCTATGTGGGTGTGGAGGCATTGCTGATCCTTCGCATTCATCATTGCAAGTCCTGAGCCAAAACCCAATAAGGGACAGACACTGCTCTGGGTCTTTTATTTACCCCAAAGAGAGGACCCTCCAAAAGGGGAGCTGAGCTGAGCTGAGCTGTGAGTGAGAATATATTAAACTATTACAGCCAGATTAGCAGAAGGTAAGTCCTAAAGAGCCTGAATTGTGGAATATTGTCCCAAGAGAAATGGTGAAAATGCAGACTGACTCATTTATAAATAGATAAGAAAAATATTGTTATGAGCATAGTGTATTGTTGTGGGCCGAGTAGCACACTGCCACACGTATAGAGACACTGGATGGACTGGATAATTTATGGTCCTTTGTAAAACTGAATGGGAGAAATACTGAAAAATGATGGAATCTGTACTATAATCAACTCTTGGTTTTCCCCCCTTTTTCTTTTCCAGAGGAATCAGGACAGCTTTATAATTCGTATGAGAGAGCATATTGCAAAGACTGATCCTTTCAAGATCTCTTTGTTTAAGCATGACTGCATCCCTCAACCAGAGCTCGCTCTTTTCAAGACATGGATCCAGCTTGGAGTCATCATCTTCTTCTTAAGCATTTTTGGGTTATTCTCGGGCTTCCTGACCCAACTTAAAGTACTCGTGTCAACTTCATTTTATCCTGACACTGAGATGAAACGGATACATTATTTGCATGCAAAATTACTAAAGAAAAGAGCAAAGCTACAAGCAAAAACTGGGAAGAATGTGTTTGCTAGAACGGTAAGCCATCAGCTTGATGAGAAAAAAGAATTTCCCCCTCTCAGCGTAGTGGCCGGATCCAGGAAATACTTAAATACTTGTTAATTTCAATTATGTGCTAACAGACTTTCCCCAGTGGTCTCTTGCACAGAGGCCAGAGACAAGTCCCCTAGTAGATTAGAACATATAATTGTTTTGTTCCGTCCTTCAACACGCATGCATCAGACATGACAGTGGTACACCCAAATGATTGTGTGCTGGCAAGAAAATCCCCCTCAGCACCCTCTAGAGCTCTTCAGAGAAGAAACTTGATTTTCATGAATGTACAAAAAGTACTTCCAGCAGAAGGGGTATTCCTGTAACCTAGACAGCAAATGTTAGGCATTTGTGAGCAGCCACAAATGTTGAGAGAGGCATTCACTTGTTGCTTAGCAAAATGGAAGGTGATATATTTCCGTTTTAAAACATGGTGGGAGTACAACTACAAATACCATGAGGAAACAGAAATTTTTGCTTGCAAAAGGATTTGCCCTGTATATATATGTATATATGCAGTAATGGGAATACAAACACACATGCATATATTTATGGCAAATGTACATAGATAGCTGCAGATGCATACAGTTTGTTTTAGTATTTTTTTTTAGTAGCTTTCGTTACTAACTCTGCAGGACGTCAGTGTCTGGGCAATCTCTAACTCAGTAATATCATGATTGTAGCACCACATTTTTGTCTTTTCAGGTCAACTTTTGGTTCCCAGTAGTCAAGGCAAGAGAGGCCATAAGGAAGAAAGAAGGAAGTGTGCCAGATGACAACATGGTGTGAAAGAGATTAAGTCAATCTTTGGATAAAGCTGAGATGCTCTAGTTCCACAGGGACATGTGTCTTGCAGTCATCTCTCCTACAGAATTTCAACTTTTAAATGTAAAAATAGAATCAAAGGCTAATCAGTAGTATTTTGGAGACATGTGGAAGATTTTTCGTTTTTCATATTGGGTCCTGCATTGTCTGGTACTCTAGAAAGCCACAGAGGGCCTGTTCTGTGTGAAAGCAATCAAACAGGTTGGAGCTTTTAGAACTGCAGCACAAATCTCTTTTGAGTTGAGATAACAAAGGACATAATGGCAGCAGCAGGGTTGTCTTCTTCACATTTGCCAGACACTGAAGACAGAGTGTCTATGGACAGCAGAGACTGTCTATTGGCTTCTGAGATGGCCAATAACCTAATTAGAGAGATAAGAAACTTCTAGATATTTCTATCTATTTCTCAAATGTCAGTTGCTCCAAACCTTTCAGCCTGGTTGTTTCCCTTCTCCTAGCTTCATACACCTGCTCCTGCCTCTACAGCTGTCTCTTCTGCATGGCTAGTGCTCTATATGCCCTGTCAATCTTGTAGCCCAGTTGAACTTTCGCACCTACCTCCTCCTCCAGCTTACTTTTGCTTATTTGTCTCTCAGAAGTTTCCAATCCTAGTCTCCTACCCGGTAACTCTCACTTGTTTTCAGTCTCCCATTTTCACATGTCTGTAGAATATATGACTGGTACAGAGAGGTAATGTAGCATGTGCAGAAGTCAGAATGCTCACGAGAACTAGAATACAGAAGAATCAGCTGTTGTGGGTGCAAACAAGCTGGTTTTGAGGTGTAGGGGCATAAGAGCAGAGGTTAATCTTGCAGTCTGAGAGAGCTTGCAGAAGTGGCAAAAATTGATTAAATTATATTGCTAAAGCCACCATTGACTTCAATGAAACACAAGTGAGCCAGTATTGAGTGCTTCACGTTCAACTAGCATGGTGATGTAACCTTCACATGACACAAGCACAGATGATAAGAGTAGAAAGATGTAGAAATGGTTTGACTGATGTGGCACTAGATATTTAATGTAATGTAGAGCTAAAAATCTGCCCAACATACAGTGTACTCCTGATTTTCAGCCAGAGCCAACTTCTTTCTTTAGGTTTTGTAAGAATAGCAAACTTTATTCCTTTACAAACTCTGTTCCTTTATAACGTGCTTTAGGAAGAGCAAGAAGGAGGATTTATGAATCCAGATTTGTCAGCCTCACCTCAGTCTGTGGGAAGGTGATAGAGCAATTTCCCCTGGAAGACTTTTTAAACAAGAAGTCCAGAAACCTGTCTAAACATAAGAAAACCTTTTTTCTGTGAAGGAGATTAAATACCTGGAACAGGATGCCGAAAGAGATTATGGACTCTCCATCCTTGGAGATACTCACCACCCAACCAATCATGGCTTTGAGCAATTCAGAGCACTGGGGTTGGAGTAGATATCTGTGGTCTGCCTGGTGCCTGCCAACCTCAGCTGCTCTGTGCTGACTTTTCCAGAAATCATTGGAGAAAACATAAGCATGCACAACAAAATCTCGTGTTAATTTGTGAATGTGCTGTGCCAAAACCAGGCTGCTGCTTCACAAATATTGTTGCCATTACACTCATACTGGAGTCACACACTTGAGTGGACTAATGGACTGTTTGCTTCTGTGACTATGCACATGTATACCCGTATGCTGAAGGTGAACTGGATGGCAGGCAAAGGAGGTAGTTTTGCTCTTTCCCATCTCCCTAAACCTGGGGAACCAGGGCAAATGGCACATTCTGCACACTTTTTTTTTTTAAATCCTGAAACAAATTCACCGTTAGTGCCTCAAAGGCATTGAGGTTTATCTCAGCAGTAGAAGAGTTTTTACACCAATCTATGGTATTAGGTCTATTCCTTCAGCTGCTCTGTGGCTGAAAAAAGAATGGAAGTAATACCCAGTCAACTGAGGTCTTCTTTGGTTGCGCAGATGAAAAGGCAAGTCTGTCTCTCCCTTGGTGTCACACAGAGACATGCCTCTCATTCTCTGCAGACCTTACTTGGTTTTTTGTTTTCTCCCATTTGTTTCTGTCCTGTGAGTTGGGGAAGTCTGGGAGTTTGTTTATCTTCAGCTCTCTCCTCTGCAAATTGTTCAGCTATTCCCTTTGGACTCTCAGTTTACCGTAACCCTTAACCACATGATTACATTGTTCTTTTTTCCTCTTTTTTTTTTTT
>VZTM01030807.1:945-13809 GCA_013400555.1 Jacana jacana | reverse complement strand
AACTGATAACAAATCCTTTTAAAATAGTATTTTCAGTCTGTAGGACCATTCACTTGTTGGCAATAAAATGACATTTCTAAAGTATACTCTAGTAATGCTCTTCTTCTGCTTGCACTGACACAGAAACCATGGCACAAAAATGAATTGCACAACATTATGTATAACAGTGACATTCTGATTCATCTTTGAGGAGAAATAAAACATTTTACTGAGAAACAAAATGTTTGCAAATTCGGACGTGTATTTACAAGATGCAGAAAGTAGTTCAGAAGACTTCTAAAAAAAACTCTTATCCGACATTTTACATATCTCTATATTCATGACATCCATGGAAAATGTAAGGCTAATACATGTTGTCTTTTAAGTCACTTGACCAGCTGAAAATTCTTACACAGTATCATCTGGTGCAAATGAATGCCTTGGCCGTAACTAAGTGAAGGCAATAAAGAAATACAACAGAAGAGCATAATAAAGGAAAAGCTTGACATTTCCAGCTACCTTTTTGTGCCATCAGACAGAATTCTTCTTGTAGTTTCATGTACTCAGTGGAGCACTCCAAAGGGTCCGTTACATGGCTTGGGGGAGTCTGAAACTCAATGTCTGCACAAAGGTTGGGATTGGATGAATGCAGTCGAACAGGTGACATCGTAGCACTGAAAGGGACCTACAGCAAGAAACAGTGGAGAAACCCTGTATAAGCTGCCACCAACCCTTTGATTCTGTTGAAGAAAATACAAATTTCTTCTGAAAACGAAAGACTCGGTTCACTATGTAAAGAATATAGTAAGACTGAACATGTAACTTTTTACTTTCTTAAATCTCAGCACAGCTGATACAGAATTCTCTTGAAATTTTTCACTGAAACCAACAAAAGAAGGCCTAAGTTCATAGCTAACAGCTAATGATAGAGCATTTCAATTTTAACCTTTACAAAAATGGAACATTTCCTAATGTTTACAAGATGACTGGCAGATTGAACCATGACAGACTAAATGTAGCAGAACTCTGTTGTTACAATACCAACACTTGAAGTATGCAAGTTCCTCCACAGATCTAGAAATAAGATATAATATTATCAAACATATAATTTAAGTTTTTCAAAACTAGTCATAAATCTTGAGTTAAAACTCATTGCAGAGGGAAGAGAGCATACAGTCTTTCTATACTCTAACTAAACCAATAAACAACAACCAGAAAAAAAAATCAAACCACTACCTAATTTTCATTTAAATTACATTAAACATAAATAAATGCAAAGAGATACAGTTTAGTAAGAGGGAGCAAATAATCTAGTTTATTATCATTTCCACTTCTCTTTATTCTTCTATACTTTTCAGGTACAATATTAAAAATATACATGCGAATCTTAAGAAGTTATATACACATGTATCATGTACTGAACAGTTACCCGTATGCTACATATGCAGTGCATGGCTACCACTGTTATATATACGAGGTATGTGTGAGTGTATGTTGTATTTTATTTTTATTTTACCATTTACACACATTTATATAAAAATCAGGCCAAGAACCCAATTTTCAAATTTAAATGCAAAGGAAAGGCATGCAGAACTACATTTTGTTACTTAAATATTAAGCATTGTTAAACACATTGAACTAATTTATTTCATTATATTGACCGAATGTATAAATCAAGAAATTCCACACTGCAGCCCAATGTTCAAATATGAAAAATGGTGCCAAAGTATAAAACATGCCTTCCAAGGCATGATAAAGAACAGTAGGTAACATAAAAAGTCATATTACTAAGAATTTTTATCAACGGGTAACTTCTATACTACCGTCGGTGTTTGAAGTTGGTACCTTGTTATTTGTTTTTATCAAACCCTTCCTGTAAAATTGTCATCAATGTATGTTTCAGATTTCTGATTCCCCAATGAAACCCTCAAAATCCTCTTGGATCTATTCATCACATCTCATTCCATTCATGAGCACATTCTGCAAATACCATTTGCCATCTTGTTTTCCCTCAATTTCCAGATATATACAGCCCCCCAAACAATAGCTCTAACAGACCTATCCAGTATAAATGTTATTCTCTTTATCATGTAGCTTGATTTCCAGCTATATCAATACAGTGGATACTTTTTATGGATCTCAGTTTAGCCTCATATTAGGATGACTTCATTAACAGATGTAGAATAAATTCCTTCTGTTCGTCCTGGGTATTTACCCCATTATTTTCTTCACAATTACCAGAGTGTCCCTCTCAACAGCCCAACAAAACTCGGTTAATTGACTAATGTGACTAAATGTTAGAGAGCCTGTTCCCAGAACTTTCTGACTAGAAGCACTACAAAGGTCCAATTGCTCCAGGTGGCTCCAGGAGGGCAGCTATGTCATAGCTGTGTGTGCAGGAAACATGTACCCAACCCACAAGTCCATCCAGAAGGCAGGAAAGAAAGCTGATCCCAGTTATAATGCCAGAGATTAAGGAAGTGTCCCTACAGCCCCTAGTGCCCATGGGATGGGGCAGGCTGCCTCAGCCCCATACATACTGGGGGAGCTGTAAGCAGGCTGCCCACACATGGAGGGGGCTCTTTAGTCACTCTGTGATAAACCTAGCTGAAGAGACCTGCTTTAGATCCACCATTTCCGCTTCATATCTCAGCTAACTGGGCTGAAAAGCAGTGTTTCTGTAGTGAGATTTATTGGAAAAAACAAAAACAAAAACAAAAACATTTTAAAGTATGTCCTAGAAACAGCATTGTATGTCACAGTGCTTGCAAGAAATATACATTCACATGACAGAGATAAGTAGCTGCTTTGCTCACTGCTTTAAATACAAGAACCAAAATTACTAAACTCTTGACTGACATAAACTCTCCTCATATGCATCTTTTAGCTAAGTTTCCAGGCTACTTTCCACAATGGATGAAAAAATCCACATTGAACAAATTCTTTCATTCTCTTGAATAGACTACAGTCCAAGAACCACTGACAACATACTTCTCTTCCTCCTTTTTCCTTTCACTGCTGGGGTTTTTCCCCTATATCCACAGTGACTTGATTCTGACTTTATTACCCATTCTTTTTTCAGTTGTTTTTTTTTTGTTGTTGCTGTTTTGGAGGGAGTTTTAAAAATATTTAGCACCTTAATGCATCACTCTGGTTTCCTCCATACACACACTCTTCTAGATGTGACCTCCGATGTACCTTGTCCTGACTCCCTGCTTTACACCAGGGTCATAATACCAACTCATTCATCACCTTCTTCAGAATTGTGAATTCATGTAGGACAGACTGTTCCTGGCAGAGTGGGTCATAAGGAAAACCTCTTTCTGCCATGCATTTAACGGCTGTAATTCTTGAACCCTCAGCCTGTACACACAGCTTCACTGTCTCGGAGAGACAAGCACTTTGCTACATCAGCAAGGAAGAACAGACCATTGCCACAACCACTGCAACAGCTGCAAAGTCATTCTGGTGCCTCTAGTTTTCCTTCCTCCTGCACTCTTTCCAGCTTCTCCAAGACCTCCTTAAAGAGGTTCTCACTTCAACTCAGCAATTCCCTGGACTCCTACTGCCTTGCAATCTATGTCCAGCTGTATTTGCTTCACTTAAACACTCCTTGGTACAGCTCTTGCCAATGCAGTTTAATGACTGCTGAACCTCCTGGTTAGAGCCTCCCACTGCCGCTGCTCAGCCATGGAAGTGAGAAGCGGGTGGATTTCTCTGCTAGGCAGGCAGACTAATGAGGTCAGAATACCAATCAATTACAGCATTCAGCATTAACTGATTACAGGGGATTAAATCTAGGTGAGTTGATTTGGGAACTGGAGAAACATTGATTGCTCTCATGCTTTTTATGAAGGCCTAATAGTAACTGAGTTTTGTGGTTCAGGTAGCAAGAGCTCAAAGTTTAAGCAGGGGGGATCTCTGATCTAGGGGATTTCAGCTATGGGCTGGAGCAGCAGACCCTGGAATACTATAGCCTAATTAAGACATTCATTGCTTGGACTAGATAACGGTTATGCATTTAAAACTGACTTCAATCTTTGGCTGCCCAGAGTCTTCCCTATCTACCTGTTATACTAATCACTTGATGGATTAGTACTAATGTCTACACTGTGCATTCCTAATAAGTGCTTTCTTTATAAAGCAGCAGCTGAAGACACCCTAATTTGATTTCACAAGTAGCACTACCCACTCCCAATTCCCAGTCCCTGTGCTGATTTCAGAGCTCCAGATTTTGTATCAAAGACAGAGAATTAGCAAAACTAAATACAGACACTAGAGGTAGTAATATGACTTTTTGGAATTATGGGATGTAAACAGAAAGCGTCTCAAATGAAAAGGCTAACCTTACACTACTTTAAGAAAAAAATCAGGAAATTTTATAATTCCATGGCTGTTTGGCAGAGTACGTCAAAGACATGCTCAAATAGTGCAGGGCCTGAGTCTAACCATCACTTGCACTTGCATAAAGGAGGAGGGACATGTACCACGTATACAAGCTCAGACCCACATTTATAGAATACATTTGTGAAAGGCTTGACCACTTTGAAGAGACTCAAGCTGAAAGTGGGTTGCATGGACCCCTCCAAAAAGTGCAAGAAACATTTTCATAAGTTTGTTACACATTCAAGTTACACAGCTTCCCAGCTTTAGAGCTATCCCTTGATTTTTAAATCCACTCACTGTTGTAGCCACTGCAGCTGCTAGTCTCTGCCGGCGTCGTGTTGTGCTGAACTGGCCCTTCGGTGCCGGCCCTTCCTGACAGTGAATGCAAGAAGAGAAGGAAGTAGGAAAAGAGAAGGGAAGGGGTGATGGGACACAGGAAGATGAAAGGTGATCAGAGAAGGGAGAGGGAAAGTCTTTAAGTGGAGTTCCATTTTGTTAACTCTTATGGCCTACACATTCTGAGGACATATCGCATGTTTTCAGTTGTGTATGCCAGAGACATAAAAAAGCTAGATACTTCACTAAAATTATGTCCAGATGAGTTGGACTGCAGTGTACTCACTTATACTACAAAAAAAAATATATATTCTATTAGTATCGCCATTCAGAGTCATGAAGCAATTATGGAATAAGAAAACAAAAAGGATGCTATGGCGTGGCAGAAAACACAAACCCCAAACTTGTTCTGGGGGTCACTTGACCATCTAGAAGATGAATTCTGAAAAAGATCACTTTGCATTAGTGGAAGTGCATGACCTGTGGTCATTGAAGAGGCATGCATCTCAATGGTAAAACTTTTCAGTGTGTATGTTATAGTGAGCTCACTTATGTAAATATTCCTATACACAGCTCTAGCATTTCCACGTCCATCCTTGAGCCTATTTGTTCATTTTCTCCACACACCACTTTTCTGGGTTCCAACTACTCCCACACATTACTGAAGCCTTGGCTTCCAAAGGAATACAAAAACTCAGATAAAGCAGCGCAAATGAAAAACTAAGTATTTCAGCAACTAGTTCCTTTTTCTGCATGCCTTGCTTGTAGACTCATCCTGCTTAATTTTAATTTATTTTACCTTTTAAAAAAATTCATCATGGTACATAAAAGTGAATCAAGTGATTGTCTAATGCAAAAGAGATTCACACCTACCATCAAGTCCTTCTATTTAACATCTAATCAAAATGCCATTATTTTGAAGCCATTTTAAGATTTTTTAAAAAGTAGAAAAGCCACCTTTCTGCTTTTAGAAAACAATTTTCAATCCTTTTACATTTTTCTTCTCTTACATCTTCACCTATATCCACTTCATTATTTTTAAATCTTTATACATTTTTACTTTTTCTGAAAGCAGCCTGGACACCATACAAATATCAATGGTATAGATTGGATACAAAGACACCATGATGAAGAACAGGATATCGTAGTTCAATTATTAGCTGTAGCGCCTTGCTCCTGTAACATCCCCAGTGGTAGGGCTCCTGCACCTGAGATTGGCCAGGCCCTCTGGCTGATAGTAGTGGCAGTGCTACTGGCAACAGAAGGGTTAGCTAATGATCACAGTAAGAGAAACCTTGCTTTGTAATATTTTATAAAATTCTCACATTAAAAAACACAAACATAACCTCTAAAATATAAACTACAGACTTTGTTAAAACAGAGAACTCATTTTCTATATAATGTAAAGCTCTTTGTGCTCTATGAAAACATATCTATCCTGTGAACAAGAGTTTGGAAGGATATCCTTGTTTAACTAATAGGGACATATATAAATATATAGAGAGATGCACAAACATATATATAGATATATATATGCAAGATTATCAATGCAGATATAAATTAATAAAATAAGAACAATGAGCTCTGCAGAACCACACTTTCCCCTCGACATAATAAAAAGTGAGAGCATAATCTGAGTTAGGGTATAAAAAAATATTTATTTAAGGGTAAAGGTAATAAGCCAGTCTTCAGGGTCTGGTTTCATTTCTGAGCTGAAAGCCTCCATAGAGCAAGATGACTTTTCAGGTTGCTGCATTCAGTTCTCTATTAAAATACTCCCAACTCCACTCCCACCCCCCAAAAAAAAGTCAGTCTTAGAACTTCACAACTGAGCTTTTGAGGGAAATCAAATCAACGTTAGTTCTTTTTTTTTTTTTCTTTTGAAGATCGTTAGGTTGTCATGAGAATGACAAATTCTTTTTTTACCAAAGAAAAAAAAAAAACAAACAAAACAAACAAACCACAATTCAGTTTTTGTACAAAAGGATTGTTTGTAAAATTAATGAATACAGGTCATCTAATCTGTTATTGCAGAACATTTTCATAAGACTTCAAATAGTGTTTTTTTTTAAAAAAACAACCAAACAAACCTCCTTCATAAAAACACTCTTTCATCAGAGAAGCAGTCCATGTACTACTCGAGTAAAGGCTTGTAAATTAAACTGTTAATTCTAAACAATTTAGCAATACTAAACCCCCAAATCTACAAAGGTATATACACATGCTACAATCAATTTTGAGGGAGTAAACCCACTCTAGTCACTGGGATTATCTATGTGAGCAATATTAACCACATAAAGAACTGGTATATAATGGGTAAATATATATTTTTAAGAAACAAAGAAAGAAGCTTTTCTTTCAAGAAAAAGTATGTTTTAAACACATTACACATCTAGCATTCATATTGAAGAAAAATGTATTAGCAGGAATACAACAAAAACTATATTATTAACAAAAACTGGTAACAAGTACAAAACAAAATCTAGATGGGAGAATTCTCTCCTTGCATCTTACACAGCAGATATTGAGCTAGCAAAAAATTACACCCTTGTTCCCCATTACTCATGAACAAGACATCGATACAGAGAGCTCCCTAATAGTGATGCTCCGCTCTCAATATTATACTAACAGAGGGTCTTTTGATGGTAGTTAATGACTGTTCATTCTAAAATAAATAGGTACAAGTGCTTAAAATGTAGTTAATTATGCAACTAGCTTAAAATTAGTATGTTAGTATTAGCATTATCCCCTAAAATTAACGAGATCTATGGAGGCATGAGGAAAGGCTGAGAGACTTGGGTCTTTTTAGTCTAGCAAAGAGAAGACTGAGGGGCGATCTTAGCAATACTTATAAATACTTAAAGGGTGAGTGTCAAGAGGAAGGGGCCAGTCTTTTTCAATTATGCCCAGTGACAGGACAAGAGGTAATGGGCACAAACTGGAACACAGGAAGTTCCATCTAAACATGAGAAGGAACTTCTTTGAGGATGGCAGAGCACTGGAACAGGCTGCCCACAGAAGTAGAGTCGCCACCTCTGCAGACATTCAAAAGTTGCCTGGATGCCATCCTGTGCAAGCTGCTTTAGGTGAACCTGCTCTAGCAGAAGGGTTGGACTACATGATGTCCAGAAGTCCCTTCCAACCCCTATCATTCTATGATTCTGTGAATAAGACAACAGATTTTTTTTTAGTACCAAATGTCAACCACTTAATAGCAAATCATGTGTGGGTACCATTAAGAAACAAATTAGACAACGGGATTCTCAGTAGTGAATGCCCTGATAAACAGTTTATAAAGATTTGGAGTAGTCTTTCTAAAAATGACCTATATGGAAGGCCAATGAAGCTAGAAGTAATGGCTAAGAGAAGAACAAAATGGGACTGTAAACTTAAAAAGCATCTATGTATTGCAGGAAATCCACATTTCATTGGAATGGTAACATGAGCAAATTAGGAATAACAAAATGAGTCAGAGTGAGACTATCTTCCACAGGTCACAGCTTTAGACCATTCATGGAACAGAACAGCTCTTGGAAGAATAAACAATGTGTTAAGCCCATCAAACCAGGCAAGATAAAGGAGCAGCCAAAAAGGGGTCTTCATCTTCCATATAGTTTAGAATAATTTTTTAATTTCTGTTCCACTGCAAATTGCTTTATAAATCATCATCATTAAGTCATCAAAATCTTAATGTTTGCTCTAACAAAATAAGCTTTACATTTCCAACATTAAGCTTGCCAGGAGTTAATGCTGACCCCAGCATAAACATACTTCATTATCAACCCAGAAGAGACAGACTCATGTGAAGGAGTGCTATGCACAAAACTCCCTCAGAAATCTGCAAACTGGTCATGTTTGAGAATTTCAGGAGCTGAGGGTCCTGCGAAGCCTCAAACAGCAGTTTGAGAATCAGGTGCCAAAATGATGGAAGCTCAAACTGGTGTCACTTTGGTAAATTGCAAGCAACATAAAACAGCTTGCAATTCCTCATGACTAACACTACATCGTCATAAATTGATTGCTTTCATGCTTTTTTCATCATTTTTGTGGACGGAAATTTCTAGGAGACCACTGTGACATGAAAGAAGAACATGCAGTGCTGACTCCATCTCTTCATAGGCACCCAAGTACTTGCCTCCATTTTCCTGATATTTTTATTTGCCTATGTTATTTAACAGCAGGGAAATACATTGATCCTTCAAATGCAGGTAATAGGACATGACATCAATCACCAAAATTCCTTCATTAATAAACCTTTTTAATCCTAAGAGATGCTTCTTTGTTCAACCTGCTGTGATTTATCTAGTATAATAGATAGAAAGAAAAATCACCTACAAGAAAGCTGATGCAACCAAGGTTTCTTCTTTCCTTAAGATTATTAATCTTAATTGATGTCACAGAAATGAGTCACAGAAAACTCCTTATTGTGCCTCTAGGGGAGATATTAGAGGCTTTCAAAGTTTGTGTGTATTTCAAGGAATTTAAATGGATTAGAAGTTTCTGACATTTATTTATTCTGTAGCAGGCAGCACAGTGTTGATTGTTAGCTCATGGAGTCAGTTGAATACAGTCGTCATTATCAGTTCCTCAATTACAAAAAAGATTAGGTTTCAGATTAGGCTGCTAAACACACAACTGCTTCTGACAAAACACAGTAAGACACCCTGGCTCTAGCAATAAAACAAGCATATTATGCTTATTTCTGTGCTTTTACTTTTCAGGTCGAAGGCAGGATGGGGTCAATTCTTTCTTCACATATTGTATTCTTTGGCTTATTCAGTTTTTTCCCATACTAAGTCTTTTCCATAAGAGAAGGCTTGTGAAAATACTTCTCATTGGTAACATTACTAGCATTTGTCTTTTGACAAACTGGAATGTTTACTATTTCAGTCATGTTTTCTACTTTTAACTTGATGTCACCTGTTCAACTGTCCCTTTTGGCAAGTTTGAAACAAATTCAATATCCCTGTGTGCTTCTTTTCCACATTAATTGACTAGTATTCAGATCTCCCTCCTTTCCCTAGATGGCAATGTTTTCATGTGAATGAAAGTATAATCAATACTTTTCTCACTATCTTCTCTAGGTTTTAAACAACAAGCTGAGTTTTCATTTATTTCACTGGGAGCATAAGAGACAGTACATTGGCTTCCTGCTTTCACCCAATACATCATGTCATGCTTAAGAGTACAGTGAAAGTAAAGCATAGTGCATTCAGTACCTGAAGTTGAATTTTTGCATCTTTGCTGACACTTTTTGTTCTCCATCGTCTCGTGACCCGCTTGTCTTTCTTTGAAATATCTACACAGTTAGCCTACATTACACAAATAGTTAAAAGCAACAAAATACTATTAAGTTGACACAAGCAACACAGACAGTACAGCAAGTTAGTAAAGAATTGCAGCATTAGACTTTTGTTAGGAAGTAAGGAGAAGAATGTCACTGCTGGGGCTGGCAACTACAGCGTACCCATAGACATTATAAACACGTGGTATATTTAGCTCATTTAGAAAACTACTGCTATACTTTCTTCATGAGTGCACAATGCTTAGGACTAGATCTTGAAATCCTCATGAATTTCTATTCTGGTACTACTCAGGGAAGCACAGAGTTCACCTCTTCCCAAAATCAATGGTAAGTCTCCCTACCTTGCTGGGACTAGAATTCCCAACACACCAGCACCACTGGGAGATTTGTGTACTTAGGGAGGAGACTGGGTGAAAAAAGAAGGAAGGATTTAGGATCTGTTGTTGCTTTCTTGTAGTCAAGAGGAAAAGTCACCCTGAACTGGAAAACTGTCCCACCCTTGGGACCTCTGTACTATGCCCTTTTATTTAGAGCATGCAACTTCATCTTTGTGGGTTTTTTGGATCTCCACTCCTTAAAAACTTAAAATGATATCTTATTCAGCACAAAAAAAAAATCCTTAAATACAATTTCGACGTATACATGTATTTCTATAGTAACATTTTTCAGGTTTGCTTTGCAAATGATTTCATTATTTGATTCATCCTATTTACCTCAAATAATTAATATGTCTTAATTATGTTGATTTTTCTTACACATGAAACATTATTACACATTATTAAGATAAACTTATAAGATAAATGTTTTGTCCAAGAGTTACAATTATTTCAGAAAATCATTAACAGCCAACATCTCTATATTTCCCTTAACAGAAATAACAAATGTTTCAGTGTGATGATTTATGTTCAAGCATATTTACCTGCATGTCTGTAAAATTTGGTGCTGACTGAGTTCTCTGTAGTATTTCCAAATTTTGAAGAAGTTTACTGAGTTCCACAAGGTTTGACTGACAATGAGCAAGATCTAATAGATATAAAACAAAAATATATTCCGTTCTTAAGTTTGGACTTTGGGGGTGGGGGGTTTCCATCATCGGCACTCTATTGCACTAAAAAACCTAAATGTCTAAATCCCTTGTAGTAAGGCACCTACGTAAAAGATTTCTTTTTAGAGATTTCTTTTGAGCACTTGTTATTTCTATGAGGGTCAGCAACATGTCTGTACCTCAAATGTTAATCATATTTTAACAATTATATCCATTAAGATATTACAGACTATTGAGATAAATTTTTAAAGCAACATCCCAAACAATGTAGAGAGGGAAACTGCCACTACAAACGACTATATACCTTAACCACTTTACTGATAGAAACAATTTTCAACAAGATTTTTTTTCTGAAAGAACAAGACATGAAAAGGTAAAGACTAACCTTCTGCACATCTGTCCATCTCTTCAGAGTCCTGCAACCAGGCCGCTACTTTNNNNAACCAGGCTGCTACTTTACTCTGACCAGTGGTGCAGGTGACTGGAAGGCTGTTACTGCAAGGTATAGGAGACTGCCAGGGGAAACTATTTTGTTGCGCCTAAGATATAATAAAATGCTTAAATTTACTGTTGCTATGTTGCTTAATCAGTGTAATCACTGTACTACTTCAGAATAAGAAAACAAAACATGCATTGCTATTTCAGTGACATCTGTGATTTGACTATATATTTTCCCAAGAGCCATATTTTTCTTTACAGCATGTTGGAGAACCAAACCAAGAACCTCACAAGCAAACTGTGTTTGTTAACCAACAGTTAGAAAACCTGTTGTTTAAGAGAATGAACATTATCCAACAGTAATGAGGCAGTTTTATCCCTGATGACAAAGGCAAGTACAAATTCTTCTGGGGGTGGCAAATTCTTTGGAAGATCTCTACAGAGGGCCCATTTGTGAAGGCTGCACTAAGTTAGTTAGCCCTTCAGCTGCACACCCTCACAGCTTTTTGTGAGCCATTGGTTCCCACTGTGCAAACCCCTCTCCATTGGTGTTACAAGCAGACTCCACTGAAACTGCCAATGAGCAAGCCCAGCAGGTATGAGTTTTCAACAATAGAACATTATATACCTTTCCATCTGACACATTAGCAGCTGGTGAAGACTCTGTAGTAGAGGCTGAAGGGAATATATGAAAGCTAGCGTCTCTCGGAGATCTCACAATCTCATTTTGACGGTACAACCGGTGGTGGCGTAATTTTGAAACCCATGCATCAAATGAATCCTGCGACTTCACCTGGAAACAAATTCACTATCAAGAAAAACATCCCAAATACTATTTTTTTGTGCATCTTTTTAAGTTTTATAGTGGATGAAAAGAGAATAAGTATTTGCACCACTTTTTCCCTTCAGATGATAGATGTGTTCTTCTGTGTCAAGATCTATTCTACGAGCCTTCTTTTTTATAGACATAACTGATAAACCAACATCAATGCTTCCATGGACTTTGCCTTTCTGTATCTAATATCAAAAAGCGGGGTAAGAAAGTGGTAGTATCATGCACTTCAATATAGTTAACAGAAAAATATCTGATGTTGAAATTATTTCCCATTTTATAAACATTTTAATATAAAGCTATATTAAAAAATAGAACCTGTAATCAGACTAACCGCTTACTATTTATAGACAGAGGAAAGCATCTCACAGGATGTGCTTGGTGGAGAGCCAACTACAAAGTTAAAGTGTATTGGTTCACACCAGCACACAGCTACACCTAAGGGAGAAGCATAGATAATTAGAGAGTGCTTGGCTCCTGCTACTACTGTTTAATAGTTACTGGTATCAGATCTAACTAATTTAATACTACTCTTTCTATCTC
>VZTM01030806.1:0-23870 GCA_013400555.1 Jacana jacana | reverse complement strand
GTCCTATCTTTTTGAAGTATATGACAAGATTCCTGTGCAGTTTCTTTAGAAATTTAAAATGTTGATTATGAAAACATGCACTCTTATACTCATCTGGTTAGCTATTGCCCTGAATTTTCAGTCCTCCAGGACTAGTCACACACTTAAACAGTAAGTAGTGCTAAGTATTCAAAAGAGCAAGACCAAGTTCACAGCAGTAAGTTTATAAGTTCCATTAGAATTTTTTCAGGTAAAGAAGCCTACCTACCAAAATTCAAAATACTAATATCGCTGTCACTGCTCTGAAAATATAACAAATATATAAAATAAAATGTGTATGTAATGTAAATATTACAATATTTACAAATGCAATTCCCACTAGAATTGAGCCATCCCAAAATCAATTACACTCTCAAATTCCAGAACAACTACATCTCCTTTCTGAGCCGTTTCATATTGCAAATTGCAGTATTTGCCATATAACATTTATAATTCTTATTGGTAACTTTTCCTCTTGTTACTACTTTTGACATTGATAAAGTACTATTGATCAGAGCATTTAATTTTTTTTATATCCTTTAAACAAGAGCATAGACTATCTTTAGTAGTACTAAGCTCGGAAGTACCTGCAGATACAGCCCAGACCAGGGCATATAAATGCTACTGGAAGCATTCCCTCTTAGCTAAATGGTCTTCGGTGCAGGCTTATTGGGAAAGTTCCCGGAGCTGTAAGAATAATTGCACTGAAGCCAATGGAAGTTCTGGGTGTGCCGTTAAATGAGAAAGGAATAGGTCCACATAGGCTTGTACAAATTAGAAGTATTCTAAACAGACTGCAGATCTCCTGCTGATACCTTAATTTGGATTTTTAAACCAGAAAATCCTTCCTCTGCTCTTCACTTAACAACATCTTCATTTTGCCCTGCCTTTCACTCAGAAATCTGGTCACATACATTATGAAAACCAGGAACATAAAAATCCACGTTGAATCCTGAAGCACTATTCACTTCTTTCTTGGGCAAAAATCCCTCTGAGATCAATGAAAGACTATGAGACAAAAAAGAAGCATTATCTAACCTGAATAACGGATGACAAAAGATTACACAGGCCTCTGACAGTCTGCTCAAACTGGGAGAACTGACACACAATGGGATTCTTCCCCAACCTGCCAAAATGACCTTTGACCTCTTTTTAGGTATTTCCTTAGGCCTTTCGCTGGAACTATAAACAGTTCTGAAGTCCACTGCCAAAAAGGCAGACACCTTAAGCACTTCACTTCTAAATCTCAGAAAGACTCATGTATCTTAACTGTTCTCCTCACTCTGTGTCCTGGTCACTCCGCCAAATGCTTTGTCCTGTAAAACAATGAGAAAGGACAGATTTGTCAGCCTAGGCACTGCATTCTACTGATGAAATTAGGTATTTCTAAACGTCCGTAAGAAACATTAAGACTAACCTAGAACTGGAGCCCATTACTTACTTCCTTTAAGAAAGGTATGTTTCACAGAAATGTTTGTATGTCCCAACAAGCCTCTAAAGTAGGAATCCTCCCCAAAGCCTGCGAAATAAGAATGCCACAACATTTTGTTGATGTGTGTACTGCACTTTTCATTAGTCGCCACAGAAGCAGTCCAGGCTGAACAACATTTGTGTGGATAGTTCATACCTGTTAACAGCCTAGTAAAACCAATTGTGTCAGTAATAGAAAAGAATGCTTAAAACACAGAACTCATACTAGGTATACTGTCAGCTGTTACTGGATGAATGGATTAATACATAAACTGAGAAGTTATACAGCTTAATCTCCAGCCCATGAAGGAGTATGCACAAAGTGGCATTAATGTTTATACATGAGAAGCAAAAAAGCACACCTAGGTCACTACAGTTCTACATAAACTTCATAATGTCAAACATAAACACCCTCCTTGCTAAGGGACAAGAAGATCTGCCACCAAAGCAAGCTTGTTGAATGGCACTCCATCTCCTGTTGCCTAAAGTGCAGTTCTGAAGATTAGAGTGATGTCTCATTGGCAAAGGGAAAGGGTCTGATGTAAGCAGAAAATGTCTACGTAGTCTTATTTCTATCAGAATGAAGATGTATTAGGTTATGGAAAAGAGTTTCTGGGAACAAAGTTTCTTTCTAAACTGCCAAGCAAATTCACTAGAATAAGATAATGGGGTTTCCACTGTTTGTCTCTGTGGAGCTTTCCTGTACAGTTAAAAGCAAGTCTACCAGGACCTGGAAACTATGCTATTCACAGAAAAATTCCATGCAGCAAAACGACCCTTATGATCATTGAGTACAACCACTGACCAACACTACTAAGTCTACCACTAAACCTTGTCCCTAAACACCACATTTACCTGTCTTCTAAATACCTCCAGGGATGGTGACTCCACCACTTCCCTGGGCAGCCTGTTCCAATGATTGACAACCTTTTTAAAGTGACAAAATTTTTCCCAATATCCATCTTAAACCTCCCATGGAGCAACATGAGGCCATTTCCTCTTGACCTATTGCTCGTTAATTGGGAAAAGAGACAGACCCCGACTTCGCTAGAGCCTTCTTTCAGGTAGGTATAGAGAGCAATAAGGTCTTCCCTCAACCTCCTTTTCTCCAGGTTAAACAACCCTAGTTCCCTCAGTCGCTCCTCATAAGACCTGTGCTCCAGAGCCTTCATCAGCTTTGTGACTCGTCTGGACACATTCCAGAACCTCAATGTTTCTTGTAGTGAGGGGCCCAAAACTAAATGCAGTATTTGAGGTGGGGCCTCACCAGTACTGAGTACAGGGAGACGATCCCTGTCTTAGTCCTGGTGGACACACTATTTCTGATACACTCCAGGATGCTATTGGCCTTCTTGGCCACCTGGGCATACTGCTGGTTCATATTCAGGTGGCTATCAATCAAAAATCCTAGGGGTCATTTTCCACTGGGCAGCTTTCCAGTCACTCTTCTTCAAGCCTGTAGCACTGCATGGGGTTGGTGGGACCCAAGTGCAGGACCCAGCACTTGGCCTTGTTAACCTTGTACCATTGGCCTTGGCCCATCTACCCAGGCCTATCTATCCATCTATCCAGGATCTATCCAGATCCTGCTGTAGAGTCATCCCATTCTCAAGCAGATCAACACTCCCATCCAACTTGGTGTCATCTGCAAACTTATCTAGAGTTCACTTGATCCTCCTGTCCAGAACTGGCCCCAGTACTGANTGTCCAGAACTGGCCCCAGTACTGAACCCTGGGGAATACTACCTGTGACTGGCCATCAACTGGATTTAACTCTATTCATCACCTCTCTTTGGGCTTGGCCATTCAGCCAGTTTTTTACCCAGCAAAGCATATGCCCAAGTCATGAGCAGCCAGTTGAGAATACTGCAAGAAATGGTGTAAAATGCTTTACTAAAGTCTATGTAGACAACATCTTCCTTTCCCTCCTCCACTACACGAGTCACCTTGTCATAGAAGATCAGGTTAGTCAAGCAGGACCTGCCTTTCATAAACCCATGCTGACTGGGCTTTATAACCTGTTCATCGTGATGTGCCATGTGATGGCACTCAAGATGATCTGCTCCTTAACTTCCCCTGGCAACGAGGTCAGACTGGCAGACCTGTAGTTCCCCAGACCACAGTGTGGCCCTTCTTGTAAACGAGCATAACATTTGCTAGCCTCCACTCAACTGGGACCTCCCTGGCTAAACAGGACTGCAGATAAATGATGGAAAGTGGCTTGGTGACCACTTCCACCAGCTCCTTCATTACCCTTAGGTGAATCCCATCTGGCCCATAGACTTGTGTGTGTCTTAGGGGTGAAGCAGGTGACTAACCATTTCCCCTTGGATTATGGGGGCTTCATTCTGCTCCCTGTCCTTGTCTTCCAGCTCGGGGGACTGGGTAGGCCAAGAACAACTGGTCTTACCATCAAAGACTGAGCAAAGCTCTAGCACCACATCCAGTCAGCCAAACAAGGATTTTTTATTTCCATGAGAATCATCATCTTCTTCACCATAATCTAGAACCCTGAATTTTTTGCTGTCACCTTCCACCCATTTATTTGTACAGCTGTCACATGCTCACTCAGCAGATGGGATAATGAGAAGAGACCCAAATAAATCAATACATATAACAGAAAACTATTATTCCTGTCCTCAAATCAGTGCCAGGCTCAGGAATCTGTATACCACCTTCTGAAAAGAGAAGGATTCTTGACAGAAATGCCACACTTTTCTTTGGAAATCCTAATGCTCCAAATCTGATCTTAGAATAAAAAGCTCACAGCCCTTTTCAGGTCAGTACTATTCTGAACTCCTCCTTTACACAAGCAGAAATAATCTTGTAGGATGGTCACAAGTACTACCTTACTTCAGACTCTACCAAGTAACAAAATACATAATAAGGACCTTGTGAACGTTCCCTAGCAAATAAAAAGAAGCAGCAGTGACTGAACCTCAGCTCTCCCGATTCCTAGCACTGTTTTTTCAGTAATACATTCTAGGTTTCATGCCTAGACTGAAAATACCATTGCAACTTCTGGATAAATACAGGATCTGGATGATGATGATGGTGGATGTTGATCTTGGGGAAGTGACTAATACTAACTTTGCAGGTCCTTAACACAATGTCTCAAGCAAACAGTCAAGAGTTTCCTTCTGTATGCTGCCCATTTAGCATGAAATGCCGGCAAAGCTCATGGTGTCTATCAGCTGCACTTGTGAGCCACAGCAGGAAAAAAACTTCCACAGTCAGAAGCCCATGGAGCACAAGCAAAACCTACGTTTTGGAAAGGCAAGCTTCACTAAACCTGGAAAGTATTACAGCATCTTGCTTTCCTGACTGGGAAGACCTTCACCTCCATTTTAAGCAAGACACAGCAAACGAAAGTCTGTTCTGTCTCCTATGACATGGCAGCCTACAACGGTTCAAGTGCTTGCTTGTCTCTCCTCGGAGTAGGTGCTGCGTATTAGACATGCCTATAAGAGAAGAGTGGCTGAGAGCTCGAGACTCATTTCAGGGGTGACCCACAGAAGATGTGAGCTTGCTTATAGACTGTGTCACCCCTTTGGTCTGATGAAAGCATCCGCACCTCCTCTCCCTCCCCTCTCCTTTAATCTCTGCATGCTGCTATGCGGAAGGTGCCAACTTGAGAACAGACAGTTCTGAAAAGGAGGCAATTAATAAAAAAAAGCACAGTACTTTAGAAATTTAAACAACAAGCCCTGTGATCAAAATAATTCATAAAGGGAAGGATTTTATGAAGTCATTTCACGAGCACACAATGCTTTTTTTTTGCTTTGTTTTTTAAATAAATCCGTCAGTACACATGCCAAGGCAACACATCTGAATACAATATCAGCAGACACACCCTGAATCCTTGCGCCTGGGCTCTCCCAACTTACACCAAAAGCTAAAAGCTGGGCTTTTTACCTACATTTTAACAATTATCAATTTATTTCTTTTCGTTTGGGTGCATTAGTTAAAACTTCCCCCCCCCCTTTCTTTCTCTTCCTTTACAAACGCTTCTTTTTAACTCCCTTCACAAAAAGAAACATCATCTGAAAAATGGATTTTTCTCTTACTGACGGTAAGTGTGTCTGTTTAAAAAAAAAAGAAAAATAACATAAAGAGATCTAACTTATAATGAATCCCTCTGGCATAAGGAAGCCTGTTCTAATCTCTCTTTATCAGGCTTGAGTGATAGTTTTGCTCAACGAGTATTGACAGGGCCGTCCTGTTTCTCAGGCTTTCATTTTCCCTGAGTTGGAAAAAGGATACAGTGCATTTTCACATTCTCCAAGTCTGCAGTTGTTTTTATATAAGAAGCAATTTGCTTGGGTCACATCAGGTCAAATGGGAAGCCTGCCCAGCTCTTGGTTTTAAAGGAAAAACATACAGAAAGACACAAAAACACAGCAGTTTCCTTCATTAAATTCCACTCTACCTGCCATGGGCTTGCAGCCACAATGGAATTTCCCACCCTGGCTGACCATAGCTAAACTTTTATTTTTAGGGTGGTTGGTGGTTTTTGGTTTTTGTTTTTTTTTTTTCTTCTCTCTTTAAATAAAAAGTCTTATTAGTTTTCTTTCGAGTGAACTTTGAGGTAGGGGTTATTAAAGTCAATGCAATTGTTCATTTTTAATAATAAATAAATTAATAAAGGCCGAAACAGGAGTAGGGCCAAATGCTGAAGTCCTTATTGAAGCCATATTCTGATCTCTGTTACAGTGTTGTAAGTCAAAAGCAACTCGTTTGAAGTTGTTGGAGTTGTGCCTGGGTAAAAGATCAGGATCTTGCCTCGGTTTTTAACTCATTTCTCACTCGGGGGAAACCTCAGCTGACTTCGGCGTGAGTTTGCCTGAGTTCAGACTGCCTGTGAAGCACAGCGTGAAGCCTGTCTCTGCAATGTGTTAGGCATTCTGCTGAGCTCTTCCAAACTCGCAGTGGCTTCAACGCTTGAAAGGAATGGCACCCAAATAACTGCCTTTCTGATTACTTAGTAATAGCAAAGGTTACCAGCGCTAGGAAAGCTTACTCCCAAGGAAAAGGAAAGCAGCCACAATCCTCCCCCAGCCTCCTAAACAATCGCTGAAACCCGAGGTGAAATTCTAGCCTGAACTGCACGAAGAAGATGCTGAGGGAGTGACTCAGCGTGTACATTTTTAAGAACAATAGATTACAAAGATGCTTCATTGATTTCAATATAGCCCTAAGGAGAACCAAACATAGCTGCTTGCTTTGCTTTGACTGTGACTTCATTGTGCACACAGGCAACAGAGGAAAAAAGAGGGGAAAAAGAAAAAAAGGAATACATCCTGATCCAGAGGTGAGACTGTTCCTATTATAATGCTAAAAGGTGTTTAATTCCAATTTGGACCCACCACCGGGTCAAAGCATTTGTACCCGGCCTCTCTCTGCTGAACACCCAGCTTAATCTCACTGGTTTGCTACTGGTTTGCATTTAACTGCAAATGCTATATTTAAATTTCCAGAACAGTTTCCATTCAGACCGTTTGCCCATAACTTTCTCTAAAGTTCTTTTGGGCTGAAAGACTGGCCCCAAATGAATGTTGCAAAGTATAAGGCAGATCAGGGGCAGGTGGTAAGAAAGCCATAGAGGATCTACTCAGCCTTGAATTACAAGTGGGCAGCCCCCCTCCCTTTCTCACCGTTTCCTCCACCCTGAAAAGCCATTCACCTTTTTTTTTTTTCTATAATAAACTAAAAAAAAAAAAGGAATAGTTGGCTCGATGCCCCTGCATCCTCTGTTTTCCAGACACTCATGTGTGAGACAATGGCAGTTTTGCCTGAATCAGGGCTGAGGATTGCTGAACTTTGCCTTTGAATGATTTTTTGGACTTACTATCGTGACTTTCATCCAGAGATCACAAAGAGCTTTGCACTATTTATCACACTGGGCAGACCTTTGAAGCGGTTTGAGCCATATGATAGCAGAGTCACTTCTTCCCTTGCAACCTCCTTTCCCCGGCAGTCTAAGAAACAAATGAGTTTTTAAAAATTTCATATACTCTTTTCAGTTTCAAAGGCTGGCTAGTAGGAAACTGCTAAGTTCTCTTCATTTTATTTTCCTACGGTCAAATGGTTCTTTTCTTTTTCTTTTCTCCCTGCTCTCTCTGGTGTCTGTTTTTCTAGTTGATTCATCTATTATCCCTCTTTATATAATCAAATTTCTCTACTCAGTGTGTCATTGTGCTCAGGCTGTATTGAACTCTGCCACCTCCAACTCCTTTCCTTCAGAAACTCCACAACCCAATTCCTCTTTAGTGTTGCTTGCTGAAGCATTTGTTCTTTCAGCATCGCCATACATTTATAAACTGGAGATTAGTTCACTTTGTCTACCTTCCAAAGCCATTTACTGCTCGAGACCATTTCATGAGCTTGTCTATTCATGTGTATAAACAAAAATCCCTTCAGCTATAATGCGAATTAGGAAGAGGAAACAGCAGTTACATGGGACAAATACCAGTGAGGGTGAATTTAGTAACAGTCACAGTTTTTATTGGTGCCACCCCTGCCTGAACTATTCTACTCCAGCACACCTTTAGACAGTAGGCCTTCACATGTAAAAAGCATGATGTTCCTTTTTAGTAGAACTAAGTGACCTACCATAACATTTTGCTCATGATTTCAGCATTTCTATAACGAACAGTCCCTAGACTCACAAACCTCTGTCTAGATGATTAATTTGAATACTCTGGAGTTCCCCAGAGCAGTCCATTATTTCCCACAAAGCCTTTAAAACTTTTTACTAAACTCAGGATTTTGAAGTGATGTCTGGCTAACAGATGTTCTCATTCTGGAACTTTTAGATATCTTCCCTTAAAACCAGAGCCTTTTCAACAATCTAAATTCAAGTTAATGGCAAAGTTCCTACCGATTAAAAAAGATATGCTCAACTCCTGAAAGAGGGAACTGGGCCTGCGTGTCAGACGCTTTGTATGTAACATCAGAATATTCAAAGAAATTCCAGTCTCTGGACATATTCATCAAATTCTATTGATTATTTGCAGCTTAAGAACACGGGAGCATGGGAGGAGGCAAAAAAAAAAAAAAGAAAAAAAAAGGGAGTTTTGAAATGCTTTACAGGAGAAATGATGGCTGGAGTTAGATGTAGCCCAAGCAGCTGCCTTGAGCAGCAGAAGGCCTGCGAGATGGTCTCCTTTCCCTTAAGGCCACTCAAGACAGGCTGATCACGTCAGTTTTCTCAGCACTCTTCCACTCCTCTGGAAGGCCCTTGCCAAACCTGCAAGACATCTCACACCCCATTTCTCTGCTTTAAACCCCTTGGACCTATATTTCCTCTAACAGAGATGTACAGCACTGAAACCATCCAAGCTTCAGGATCTAGATTCACATCTGTAAGACTCATAGGAAAATCAGATATTTGTGCAATCATAAATCATATGAAGTGGATAGAGGTGAGAACCAGAGCTTTTCATGTATTTGGTGCAAACCTCTACATGGTAAATGGCTATCACAGACTAATGATCTGTTGGAAGAGAGAACCTGGAGACCACGTGTGCTGCTGAAGCCTTAAAGAAGTATTTGCCAGTAGAGCTTTGATCCTGGTCAGAAACTTAGCAGCCTTAAACACCACAACTGACTAAATAAATGTCTTATAATTTTATAAATGACAGCAGGAATGACTGTAATTATGGTTATTAGCAGATAAAAATGTCTCCAAAGGATTGGACTGGGGGGGGCTTATAAAGCAAAACAGGAAACAGGCTCATTGAACACATCTGTGGCGCGTGGTTAATCTAAGCCGAAGCCTTGTGCACGTTCATTTCCATGCCAAGCATGATCATCATAAGACATGATTATATTCTATCAGTTCTAGGGGTTATAGCTTGAACTGCTACAGAAAACTAGCTTAAAATTATAATCATGTTAAAATATTACATGTATTTTCTTAAAGATGTGCTTAGCAATTCCATCTTTTGAGTGCTTCAACAGTATTCCCAGAATCAAGCCTTTAAATTAACTGCTTTGTTATTTGTGTTGCTTGGGAGTTTTCTAAAGGCAGAGCAGAAAAAAAAAAGTTTCAAATATGTTACAAGTTCTTCTCTGTAACCTGCTTGTGCTGCATAACTTTTGATTGAAATTCCACATATTTTATGATTTTCGAAGTCCTCAATAGAGTGGCAAGTACTGGAAAGACAAAGTTAAGAGGTATTAATCAATCCCACCTCAATTATTTGAGTATTTAGGATGAAATCATGGACCCAGAAAGAAAACATTTACTATTGATTTCAATATATCCAGGATTTCAGTTTTTTTATTTGTTTAAATTGCAGATAATTTAATTACTGAACTACCTAATTGATAAAATAACTGGGCACAGGTAAAAGCTCACTAACGATACGTTAACCACCAACAAAACCAATATTTACCCTTTTAATTTTCTTCAAGAGCAACTAGCCTTCCTGCCTTTAAAGCCATGCACGGTACCTAATCTCTGCAAAGCTGAAAGTCACAAGACATTCCACAGACAAAGAAAGATACGAGGTACGGGACCTCCAGAAGCAATTCAGAGGTAGGAGATCACAAACTCGGCTAGAGTCGTGCTGTTTTACTGCACAAGTGGGCTGAGCTGAGCTTGCAGCTGGGATGCTGGGCAAGTTGCTAATGCTGGCGTCCCCAGTCCCCCCAGTGAGGGACGGAAATGATTCAGCAGTGCCCTGTGCCAGCATAGCCCTGCTGTGCAGCATACATCATCCCTGCTCAGCCCTGCAACTGGGTTGAACTCGAAGTGCTGACATGCCCAAGTACAGCTAAAAACTAAAACCTTTCCCATCACTACTAGGAGACGTGTAGATTAAAGGTCTGCAGGTCTATTCGGCTTGCTCTGCTGAAGGGTAGATACACCTGGGCCAGCTCAGGGCAAGCAGAGATAAGCCCCATAGGGTTCTTTAACAGGGGAGCTCAAATAACTACCTATTAAGAATATTTTAAGATTTTATGAAAAACAAAAAAAATTCAGTGCAAGGCTGACTTTGTAAAGTAGGTTGGGAGACCCAGACTTCTAATTTAAATTTTGTCAGAGTCACCACAATTGAAATACTTGGAATTTTGTTCACATTCCAGAACCTGTCAAGCTCATACTTTATATCGTTTTAATATTATTATAATTATTTTCCCAACATCTGCAATTCCTGCATCAAAAGAACTAGCTGGGTACTATGTTTGGGACGCTAAGGCTGTATGAATTCTCTCGCTTGCTCAGAACGACAAGTTTCAATGAGATTTTCCTTGCTTTAATCGGTTTGAGCTAGCTCTTTGGCATTCTCTTATAAATAATAGAAGCTACACACTGCACTTTTATAACATCATTCATCTAAGGATCTCATAACTTAATTAAGAGGGACATTGTCAGGTTAAAAATCATATATTTTTTATTAAGTAATTTCCTTATCTATGTTACTAATAACATTTTAGGCTATTAAGCTGAAACAAATTCTTAAAATCTAATTTAACATCTACTGGTAGTGTGTATATAATATATATACACACAGCTGGTTTACTTTCTGAGATATTAAAACAGATGTGATAGCTTTACTTTTGTTTCAAGTTGGTTTCATTTACAGATTTTTATGTGTGAACAATGCTCTTCCTTCAGAGTGGTATAAACACTCCACAAGAACATTTAAATGCAAACAAAAAACTGTATTAACACGCAAGAAAATAAAACATATGGTTTTGTTAATATAAGACTAGCAAGGATTCAACAACAATAAAATTTCAGTTTTGGAGAAAACTGTCTAACATTGGATTGTGGTTATTTTCACTTTCTCTGAAGGGAAGGTGACGAGTACTCTTTCTGTACTGCTTGATTATGGGAGAGCATAAATCTGTTTGCTGTGAGGGCTTACAACATTAATAAATTCATTCGGTTATATTTGAGCCTTTCCGACCCCCAGAAACGTGCTGTTGCTTCACTGAGGCTTACAGCAGAGGTTTGCTTTTGATAGGAGAAGTTAGCTGTGGGGAAAGTTAGCATAATTAAGTTTCCACCTGTCACAGTTTAGTTAAACTAAACTGTCACAGTTTAGTTAAACTGTTGAAGTCTACACGTCACTTCCAGACTAGACGGACAGTAGCTAACACACTGCGAGGT
Organism: Jacana jacana; assembly: GCA_013400555.1. Lineage (NCBI taxonomy): Eukaryota > Metazoa > Chordata > Aves > Charadriiformes > Jacanidae > Jacana > Jacana jacana. Next base: position 12,259 of record VZTM01030806.1, on the reverse strand, counting down.
CTCTTGGAATCTATATAAATTAAATGCAACATCAAAAACTACAGCACGTATTTTTCCAGCCTTCACTTAGGGGAAAACTAAGACACATGATCAAAGTCACACAGTGAGTTGATGATAAAACCAAAATAAAATCCATAGCCTGCACCACTCAGACTGCACCTCACTAAACTACTTAGCTGCTTCTTGATGTTTCAATGTATTTTATATGAAGAACAACAACAACAGCAAAAGCTAGTTTTCAGATGCACTCTTATTTGCTAACACAGAAAGGAAGATGAGGTTTTGACTTCCAGTAGGTCCTTTTGCTTTGTAAGAGAGATTCCCTCTCCTTCCTCCGTTCTCAAGTTCACTGAGCAGCAAAGTGGTTGTTCACTCGCAGATTCAGAGCTCCCACCATACAAGGAAAAAAATTTTACCTTTCATTTTGCTTTTTAATGGCCCATTGCTCACACAACAGTCTCAGGAGAGATAGTGCCTACTACTAAACTTTTTAAGGAGGGGATTGAAATGGGGAGCCAGTCATGGAATCAACAGCACAGAGTCAGCTCTTTTGAAAAGAAAATTGCAGTAAGACTGAAAATAATATAGACAACTATTAAAACAGCCAAAAGGCCTTCCAGGAGCCGGTGAGGAGCCTCGGAAGTGTGCTAAAGCCAACTCTGAAGAATGGCGGTGCAGCCCAATACTCAAACCCAAACACAACACTGCTGTGCCGAAGAATCCCTTGGATGAGAAACACTAGAGATCTCAGCATTAAGTGAGGTTGCCTTCAAACTCAGCTGCAAATGCTACATTCTCAAGGTTATTCAGTTTTGTAGCACAGAGACAACATGAAATTAGGCCAAGGACCACCTTCCAGCATAGGAAGAATTGAAGAAACTGTTATTCTGCCTGAGAAATGTGTTCTACCTAATAAACATGAGCTTTCAGAGGTATCCTTTTGCTGGCTTGACTGCAGTAATAGGACTTGAATGTGTATTTGTTTGTTCATAGCCAAAACTGATAATCTCCAGTAACCTTTGATTCTTTGATAAAACTCTCGTTATTTCACCTTATGTCAGTGTCCAATGCACCTGCATGATAACCATAGTTTTCCTAAACTGCAGGAATGTGTATCCAGGATGCTACATGGATCCCTAAGCCAGGTTCAAGTTTTTCAGTTACAGATTTTTCATGTTGCACTTATTCAGGATCCAGTACATAACAGCTGGGAAAGAGCACTGTGTCAGCTGCCGACCAGACATAAACTTGTTTTACAGGTTTGGTTAAGTCTTTCAAATTATCACTGTTTCATTTTCTTGGTTTGTCATGCACAAGACATGTCTCGAGAGACAGTGCTTTAGTACTATCAAGTCCAACTATAATTATGTGCATGTCAGCCAAACTAGCCAGTGACAAAAAATGGCAGAATAATGCCTTTCAAGAATGTGTTTGTGTCTTTCTGTTGGTGTCTCAAAAGTATGAGGTCTGATTACTCTGGTATTCCTGTGTATGTCTCATTAATCAGCACGGACCTTTTTCAACTGTACACATGCTTCAGCAGTGAGTAAATTGCAACAGTGATGCTATCTTTCAAGTTACAAAATTTTTTAAACGCCACACATATATGTCTGAAGATACCTGCCTTCCTCACTGGTTTTTCCTAAAACCACAATATTGAACTTAAAAGGTAGCTTGTCTAGTACAGCAAAAATCAGTCCTGGGAGTCATGCACAGCTGTCACTCTCCATGCCCACCTTGCCCACTTTAAGGCTATGTTAATGCCCAGAAAGCAAATTTACTCCTGTATTTCTATGCCTAGGCAGCTTTCTCTTAAAATTTAAAACCAAATCCCTAGTTCACAGATTTAAAAACACTGCTGAGGCCAAGGTAAAAAAAAAACAACAAAACAACCAAAACCAAAACTAACACATTAAACCTTGTTATAACTTAAGAGTACATTTTTACTGTAATTACCGAGGAAAAAATAATAGCAAACCAGCTGTACCTATTTACAAAGGAATTTAAGACAGACTCTGGGGTCTGATATCCTTATCTCACGGATAGGCTGTGCACACGAGGGAGATGCTCACAGTATAGTACTCTTACATTGCTAAAAAGATTAGCCAGAGCAACCGCCAGCCAATGCTCTCATCCCTTTATACATAAAGGCTAAAAAATTCAAGATGACCATTATCCTAAAATAATCCCGTTAGGCCACCACAGGGTGACACACGGTGACATTTATTACATGTGTTCGCTTCAAAGGTGTTGCAAAACGCAGGTAGAGAACTTGGTTTTTCAGAGCTGAGCATTAACAACAAAATACTCAGTTCCACAGTGCTGATTTACACAGGAAATGAAATGAGTTTCTATGTTCCAGTAGCTGAAAGCCAATATGATCATATTGCTCGTCTTTCTCTCTTTTACCCATTATTTTTTGGGTTCACACATGCACTGGTTCTCCCCCTCAAACGTGCACAGTTCTCCTGCATTCCTCCACCCTCTCCATCCACAGCCAGCTATCTACCCATGTTTTTACCAGGTGTTCATGTTCTCCCTTCCCTCTTTAGCCATTACACGAGAGGGTCTTTTTCCCCTGGAGCCACCCTCTTATCAGGTCATGGAGAGTCCCAGTAAGGCCGTAACCGCTGTAGGAATTCCCAGCTGGCAATAGGCTCCTCTTAGGCTCATGCAAAGAACAGAACTAAAACAGAGTCTTACGAAAACAGAACTAAAACAAAGTCTGTGTTTGACTGAGATTGTCATCAGACAATACAGCCACTAATTATAACTTTGCCTCATCCCTCACCTCTCCCTTGAACCAGCTACCTCTCTTCCCTATGAAGAGAGCTAGCAGCAGTAAAGTACATCCTTCGGGTATGTAAGGAAGGCCTCCTTCATTAAATGCTACGAGGTGTTTCGATATCCTCAAAAGCGCGGTGTTATTTAAGTGCTAATCACTCTAGTCTTCAGTACGTCCAAAATGATTTCACTTGTTACCAAAAAGCTCCATTGTCACACATTATATTGCCATTGCACTGAAAAATAATTAACAGCCTACATTTTGGGGTCCATTATTTGAGCTGTCTGATGAACTAGGGAATTCTCTAGAATTCCCAAGTTTTCAGCGGCAAAATTAGAGAACATTAAAAAGCTAGGCCAGGGAACAGCTCTATGAAACAACTTGAACAAAGAATGAGAAAAGAGACCATTCCTTCTAAGAACTAAGACAAAGCAGTAGGTAAAAGCCAAAGTAATCTGACGTAATAAGCAATCTATATGATAATTTAAGAAGGTAATCTTTTAGATGGAGTCCCAAAGATTATCAAACTCAAGTATGCAGTAAACAACTCTTAAACAGCTAGAAACCTGAAAAGTTATGAAGAACAACACATAGTGTTCAAAACAGAAAGCGTAACATGTGGCTATACCATTTTATATTTCAGACAACACACAAAACCTGACATATATTGAGAAGCAGTCTATAGTATTTGGAGCATTAGTAAATGAGGAATTCACTGTCTCCCCTCTTGGCTGTTCCGAACCTCTTCACCTCTTTGCCTCTCTGGATTCAACCAACTTTATCCACTTGAAGTCTAGCTGAGACTCTTACACATGTGAGTCAGAGAGTCAATATCCTTGGCTGACCCCAACAAAATCAGGTGGGACTGAAACTCTGCATCCAAACAGACCTCAGACTTCAGTGCCCACCACAGTATGATCTGTATCACTTCTTTATCCTTTGGAGTTTCCAGATTCAGTTATCTAACACTGGGCAAATACTTTCACTAGCAAAAATGCCCATCAACCATCCCACTCCCGAAAGAAAACTCCACCACAACAACAAACCTACACCACAAAAAACTCTAGGTAAAGTACAAGTGGTACAGAAAATTCAATAAGTAAATAAATAAGCAAGCAAACACACAACACCCCCAAGCTTTCAACAGCTATATAAGTGGCAAATTTGCACTAGACAAATCCTTAGCTGGAGGTAGAGGAGCAAATGTCTTGTACAGGCAGTAGAGGTCCATTGAGAACATAAACCCCAAGATCAAACTCAGTCTTTGAGGAACAGCAGTCTGGGAAGGGGCATCTTTCACAGACTCTTTCCTTAAATTCCCAAAGTGTTTTTTCTTATCATCTCAAAGCTGAAGAAAGTAATCTTTCTTTTCTTTCCAGTTGCAGCTCCTGACTTCCAGCACTGCTGGCCAGGCCGGCACCCAATGCACTCATCCTCTAGCCGCTGTGGAATTTCTCACCCTGGCACCACATGCCCAGATGTGCTCATGGAAGTGGAAAATCTGACAGCATTGTCTGAAAGACACAGCTTGGGATAATTGTGCTTCATAATTCCTCTGTCAGTGAATATTATCGTATTCCTCTCGCAGGAGGGCTACTCTACCTTTCATATTCCTCTGCTCCCAGCCACAGAATTCCTCTTTGCCTTTAAAGCAGCAGTTAAGTATGTTATGAGAAAAGATTTAAAAGTCCAGAGCAGATTAAAGTGAAAATCTCCATAACTGTACCTGCTTTCAGAAGCTCTTTGTGTCGCATAAACATGGGAAGAGGTGGAAAAGGAAACTAAAAAGTACCTATGCTTATGTAACACCGATGGAAGTCCTCCATGCATGCAAAATCCTTATTCATAAATACAATATATAGGTTACACTTGTTTTAATGTAGGAAAGAAAAATCACTATTACACTACAAACACTCTGGCGTAAATCTTAAATGAAGCACAGAAAGAATCGCTGTGCAGCAGCTCACAGCCAGGCACGTATCTGGTGCACACCCGTCAGATCCCAGTACGAGGAATTATTTTCATCATAGATCCATGCTTTCTACCTTCAGCTCACTTAACATCACTCATCACGCTGAACCTTGGTATCTATCTAACCTTGGAAGGGGGCTGTTACCAACATGCCTGAGCTCATCTTGACCTCCAGTGCCTCCACCCCCCTGGCCCCTGGGAGGCAGAGCGCGCTGCTTCCCCATGGTCCTTTGGGAAAGCGTTGGCAAAGCATGGGAAATTGCTCAGGGCTTATGTGTTTCAGGTGACAACTTCACCATCCAGGTGTTCTCTCAAATGCATGCCGTGAGGACTTTTTTAGGGAGACAGAATTGAAAAAAAGATGCCAATGAAAATCCTACTTACTCCAGTGGGACAAAGACTGGCTGAGCTTTCTAACATTTCCTCCCTTTCTCCCTGTCCTCCACCCCAATCAGTGATTTCACATCTGATTACTTTCCAGTCATCACCTTTTTTTTTCAGAATGCTAGCCACTATTTAAACATTAACTTCATCAGAGATAGTCAAACCCAAGGTCATGACTGAAAGGACATTCTCTCTGCTGCTTCCTTCCATTTCTTTTGCTACAAGTGATGGTGCCGTTTTTATTCTGAGCAGAATAAACAATATTAATGCTTTACCCAAAGAACTTGAATGGCAGTTTCTCTGACCAATTTCCCACTCTCGCCTTTGTGTATTTGCTGTAATGGCAAGCCTTGTGCTGATCTCATCTTAACATTTTTAGGTGAAAACCTGGTTTAACAGAGCAAATAAAGCTACAGAATTTCACTCCACCTTGGCTGGTTAAAGGCCAGACCTCATCTCCCCTCTGAAGAAGAGATTGGTCAAAATCAAAATAATTTAACTAATGCCACCCAAAGTTTACACTGGTATTTCAAAGTAACCTTGGTAATCCAGAAAACATAAATAAATAACCAATGCCCAGGTGAGTGAAGCCATGATGTCGGTAATAAATTAAGTGATATTCTTTCTTTTGAGTAAGTACGACAATCAAGATTCCCTCTCTTTCAGCAGTCCCAGCAAGTCTCCCCTAGACATTTCTATAGAAACGTAGATGTAGCCTAGTTATTCATGTATCAATATGTCTCTTCCAAAAATTAGTCATGATGTGAGGTGATTAAGAGATACCTTAAAGACTGTAATAGACCACTTAAAACGGAGGCACACAAAACCCCTAGGCATATTATGAAATTTAGGCCAAAACTTACATTAGACACACAAAAATAATGCACATATTTAGTGCAATGGATGCCTTTCCTATATATTTTGTATGTTATGAATTGAAAGAAATGAAAAAACATGAAGTAGATACAAATACATGAACACACAGAGAGAAAATTATGTGGCCCTTTCTAGCATGAAAAGGAAATTATTAAAAGTTGGATAAACAACAACGGAGGATATGACAGGGGCAGCTGGAGAACCACACTGGGGGACAGAACTTCTAAGTGAATCCACACAAAAAAACGTCTCCCCTGACAATCCGTTGTTCTTCAAAGAGAATAATGATTCTAGAGATGAGTTTGCATTTGTCTTCGGATGTCACAATAAATGCTAAGAAAGCAGCTGAATGAGAGTTATTATTTCCTCTGAGCAACGAAGGATTTGGGTAGTCTGTCAGAACACCAGCACCCGCAATCTGAGGGCAGATACAAAGCAACAGCAAGCTAGCAGGAAGCTCAAAATCTGTCCCGGGCCCTGGGAAAGGAAGATGAAAGAGGCCATGGGGCAAACTGGAGATGTAAGAAAGGTAGATCTAAGAACCACAACTGCAAGGCAGCTGTTAAATCATGAGGGAAGTAGAAGCATTGTTTGAAAAAGTGATCACAGGAGGCATAATGTTTTCCAAGACCAACAGAACATAAATGCATGTGAATCAGGAGAATGTGCTCCACAGTGCTCTTTGTTGCTTAGTTGGAATAACCCAGCCAGTTTGGGGTTACTGGGGTTGCATCCAAGTCCTTGCCCTAATCACACACTCTCTGCACAACAGAAGAGACTAGCGACCCCTCAGTGCTCAAGAGTATCAATAGCTTTATTATGGGATATCTAATCCTCCCTCTCTAAATGAGCATGCTGGGCAGAACATAAATCCAGCCCTACCTCTAAGTAACGAGATGCTTTTCCAACTGGCCTGATGGAGCACTTGGCCTGATGATGACTCTCACAGTTGGATGTGCAATCTACCCTCTCCCTGTCGGTTCGGACTCATTGCTAACACTCGAATACCCAAGACTGCAAGAGATAAAAGAGCAATTCCTTTTGACTGTACAAGAGAGTATGTTACAGACAATACATAAGTCATGTCCTTGCAACTGTTTTTTGCAGAACCAGCCCTTTCCACCACATATTCTTCCCTGCGGTGCTTCTATAGGGAAGAAGACAATTATAAATGCCACAAGAAGTAACCTTTAAAGCCACTGTATAGCAGTTGGCAAAAAAAGATCACAAACTGACGCCAAGCAAAGTCGGGTGTATCCTCTCCCACTTGGTCAGGCTGCTTTGAAGTGTTAAGTGTCACAATGTTAAGGAACCCATTTCATTATTTGCTAACTTCTTTGGCACATTTTAATATCTTTATTTAATCAGAACTAGATCTAAAATGGACTGTGGATTGTGTTACAAAAGCATAAAAATATTTTTTAAATCCACAGCCCTGCCCCCTGCCCCCCAGCCATTCTATCAAAACATGCACAGGAAAATGTTTACGAGTTATAATCTTCTCGGCTAGGCTTAGTTTCCTGTATACATTTCAAATACAGCGTCTTAAGAACACACACATACAAAAATCTAGGAATGCAGGTGGGGTCCATACAGACCTGAGCTCCAAATTTTAAATGTGAACCATGTTATCTTCCTATATGTTGGCTTTGGACTTTCAGTTTGCCCCATAAAGGTGGGGAGAAGATAGGAGATGAAGTTCAGACTGAAGCCAAACAAGGAGGAACCACATTGGAGTACTGCTTTTTCTGTATGTGAAGTTGCTCACAATTAAGGGGAACTCAGAATTGGTTTAATTTGGCATTTTCAGAGCTGAGATTTATCCATTTCAAAGACTGAGCTAAGTCTGCAAATTTCAAAGTATCTAGCACACTATAAAAAACAAGAAAATGGAGCAATCACCAGAAGAGAGAGTCAAGTGTTTAAAGTAGGACAAAGTAATAACTGATATGGAACTGGGACTTTCCCCCTGTTTTCACTGTCATGATCCTGTGGTAAACCCTTTCACTTCATTTTTGGTTTAATTTAGGAAAAAAATTATTGAAAACTCTCATGCTCGGAATGAGTATATATTAATCTTTTGTTCTGAGTAATAAGGTGCAAAGAAACATAGTCCTAGCAGGATACTAATTTCTGTTATTGTCAATTAAAAATCTTCTCCTGGTGTTTTGAATGGAAAAATCTCTCAGAAAGTGTTTTTATCGAAGCACCCAGTTCCAAGTCCTGGATTATTAGGTTAAGCTCCGTCAGCAGAGAGACCAATATAAATGCTTTTCATACCATCTGCCTCAAAGCCTTAATAAAAAAATAAAGAAGAGGAGAAAATATGTAAGTTCAAAACTCTCTGATTTTAACCTGTTTCCCTTTAACATAAAGCTGGGAAATTCAGCTCCTAAAATATAAAATGAAAACACATGATTGCTTTTCTTTTTATCTTTCCTCAAAACCTCACATCCACAATCACCCAGTGTTACCAACACCTGATTTCTTTTTATATTTTAAAATCAGAAAATCAGCTTTAAGTAAGTGTAGGCACCGACAAATTGTTTTCTCGGCTGCCTTTTGCTGTTCTGAAAAGAGCTCATTACAAGTGCATGCATTTTTACCTAATGTTTATTAAGAACCTCTATATAATTACTAAGGTTTTGATTTTCCTGTTTAAAAACAAATTAGGGTGGTGTGCAGGGCCTTGCAATATTAGGAGGCAACTCCAACAGCTAATGATGGAGGACAGTGCCTCAGTGAAGGCGTTAGCGATCCATCTGGCCAATTAAAGCGTAACTTCGGCAGAGCCCCATACTATTTCTCAATTATGGTGGCTGTGACATCGGGAGTTGAAAAGCAGCAAGATTTGGTGTGAAACAATGAAGTGCATCCGCACAGAGAAAAACTGGGGAAAAGCTGCTGTAACCCCACAGCAGAGACGAAAAGGAAAACACTATCAGCCAGCGATGTACCTTGACTTACCAACCAGGAAAGGGGACAGACTTTAAAGCAAACAAAACAGCTCAGACATGAAACGAATACCGATTAAGCCTGTCTTCCTACAGACTTGCGATCAGAGCCTGCGAGCGCTACAGAATACCAGTACAATTATCGCAGGTCTCCTCTCCCACAACAGAGATAAAATTCTTGGTGAGCAAAAGACAGCATGTGCTGTGGCTCTTCTGGAGCAAAGCCTGTGTTGGCCAGCCAGCTGTCCTCACTGAACATGCTTAGCTGATAAGTTCTGCTTGTCTTTCCCTCAGCAGGGGCACTAATTTGAGTTTTTCTCCTCTCCTTAGACACCCGTTTTGTAGAAAATGAATTCTCGTTTCATTTCTTTCTGACTTGGCTGAAAGGGATCGACATGCTCAACAGCTACGTATGGGTGTGACAGACAGTTCCACAAACTTAGATGAGATAACTTGGCAGAAGCACTCCATAAATCTGGGGTGATTAAAATCTGGAAGTGGATCCAAACTTTAGCTTAAGCCATGCCTAAGGTAGACAGAGACCAAGGCCTTGTTCTGTTTGCTGCCTTCACATTCACACCTCTGTGAGGTCTAACCATGCCCTGATTTCCCTTAGGGCTGTAACTGTAGATGCAGAACAGCCAGATCTGCCACGGCACAATTTGGATGTGGGCATCCCATGGGAATTCCTAATGCATTTCATATCATAGACTATTTAAAAAATATTTTTGTTGCTGTTTTTTTTCTTGTCTTGCATCTTCGAAATCATCTAAAATGAACTCAGAAGTCAGTAATAGCATTTCTTCCCGTCCTTTCTTGCCTGAGAAACTTCTTGCCCCCACCTCTAAGAGGTTAGCATGTTCCCTCCTTCCAATAGCCAGTCTCCCGTGCCAGCTTCTACTCCTTTCTCTCATCTTTCACCCGTGACAGAAGAAGGAGTTAAAACATTGTACTGCTTTCCAGCCAGGACCTTCTCAAGTACGTCACCCTTCCCCACGCACACACAAGTTGCACTGCCCTCCCTCTGGATGGTTCCACATATCTGTCCTCTGAAGTTACAGAGATGGGAATGATTTTCCTCAACATGAAATGCTGTATGAACAGTGTGGGTGGGAAATATGCAGTGTAATGGAACTGAAGCCCCATAAGGGAAATGAATGCAGGCAGCTGCTGATACACTATTTACTTGGATAAACCAACCATTTTCCTCCTGGGCAAGACGACTTAAGGTATCACCTACCCAGGATGGCAAGTGCAAATATAAATAATAAATACAACTATCTGAGGAAGAATTCTCACTGTAGTGGGCTTTGTAGAGTGCTAAGTTTCAGTTAAACTTTATCCTTGCTGTCTTCTGTGTCTCCAGCAGCAGAAACATCTGGTCGGTTTTAGATTCCCCTTGGATTCCCAACTTCAAAGGGAGTTATAAAGAATAACAAATACATGTACTGGCACTGAAAAAAAAAATTAGAGCAGCAGGAGAGAATGGTAAAATTGTCCTTATTTGACTGCTAGTGACAGGCGCCACAGGCAGAACTGTGAGAAAAAATCTTAACAGCTCAGGCAAATAAGCTTTTTTTTTTTTAATGACTGGCTCTCTCTCTAATGACGCAGAAAATCTATGGGATCTGCCCCATAACGGCAAGAGGCACATGTGCCAAGGAATATGCACGCAAGGGTATGCAGAAAACAGATTTCAAATCAGATATGTACTTAATAATAGGCAGGCAACCAGGAACTAAGTTATGTTCCCAGCCTTTTCACTCTGAGTGTTCTGTGTATACCGTTGGTTAAGTGACAGAGGTCCAAGTTTGGGCTCTTCAGAGTCAGTGGAACATTGTAAAATGTGGTCAAAAACAATGACTGTCACATGCACTTTTCAAATCCTACTGCTAAACCTCCAGGAACAGGGGTAGGTAAGCAAACACAGTAACAGATGTCTGTGGCTCTCCATCTTTCCTCCACTCTCTGGTGGCTGGAAAGTGAATGCCATTCTCCCTTTATGAATGCAGCGCTACCACCAGCAACTCCTGACGTATTTCTGCTCTTGTGTGCAGTGAACAGAAGCAGCTAGCTTCAAGCTGATCTTCTGAATCAGTGCACCTTGTTCCCCACTTCACCCATGCCACATCCCCACCTCCTTTAACCTTTTGTGTCCCTCATGTTTTACCATTTCAGTCAGAGGGTTAATAAAATAAATGCAATGTGAAGGATGCGTGAGGATTCATGAACCAGGGTGAAGCCTGCTCTCTGCTAAAAACTAGCTGCTGTTGTATGAACATTAACTCTTGTTGTATGAAGACTAAACTCGTCACCCTCTTTCATCAAAACTATGCCTGGTGCCATGTAATGCAAATTTACAAAATGGATGCCAGAGAGGAAAATTACAGAACAGGATGTTGCAAATAGCATTAAAACCACAGCCATACCTCTTTCACCTCCACCTACAGAGAGTGCATAGATTATACGTTTTGAAAGTAGTCATCAAGTAAATTCCAACAATTCCTGAGTCAAAGAGACTGATCAACTTGTGCATATTTGATGGGACAAGAAAAGCTACCTTTGGCAATGAAATTATTTGTTGCAAACAATTCATTCAGCTCTGTTGCTGGAGTTGCAACCATGACTTTTTATGTGACCTTATTTTGCCTTATTATGTCATGAGGTAAGCAGCTTCCCCTTGTTTCATCTTTAAAGATATTTCAGGATCTCTTAAACGCCCCACATAACAGCAAGATCGTATCAAGATTTTCCCATAAATACAGCAATCTCATATTTACATCAGAACTTTCAATCACAAAAATCCTAGGTTCTTGTTCCAAGGATCAAAGGACTCTGCAACAGGCTCTTTACTGAACGACCTTATTCTCAATTTGGTTTCTCACTAAATATTAGAAACCAGTAAGCTAAGATGCTTTACAAACTTCTATAGAAGTAGGAATCAAAGACTATACTGTGGAATGTGTCATCCCTGAGATAGTAATCAACGACTTCTTCAGCTCACAGTGCAGCACTATTAAACATTTTAATCTGAAAAGGGAATCCAAAATTAACCTGAATGCACAGCAGAGATGGGGTGAGCCAATTCTATGTCTGCTAATGGTTTTGTGGGAGTCATGGTGGGATAAACTCATCTATTTTGCCCAGGAGCTACAACTGGAAGCAGCACTATGTGCAGTAGGATCTCTAGTGACATCAGATTGTTGGGATCTGTAAAAGATAATCCTTTTGGAAGTGCTACAATCCATGACATACTGATGCAAAATAAACTTTTGGGAAAACCTCTGAC
>VZTM01030801.1:1754-13830 GCA_013400555.1 Jacana jacana | reverse complement strand
TTGAAAACGAAGAGAGTTACTCCAGGGGGACAGTCTTGACAAATTGTGTTTGAGAAAGCAGTCAAAAGAACAGGGAGCAGCAAGGGAATTGCACAAGAAATTCATGTGATTTAGTGGAAGTGAGATGTGCCATGTAGGATTTTTTAAAGAGAGAGAGAAATCTAAAAAGCTGAAATAAAAAGTTTATTTAGAAGTGGACAGCGCATCTTTCACTCTTTTTTCAGTGATGAAGCAGGATTAATTGGTGTATCTCTCCCTTATTGGAGGAAATGAGCATCACGCCCCTGCTTTGCATTTTTTGATAAATTGGACTTCAGAGATGATTACATATTTCCAACCTTTCTTTTGCATGGATTCAAACATAAAGTTAACCCAAGGCTGTGTAGTCAGCTATAACCGATACCCTTGCTACTGAAGTTGAGGAAAGATAATCTTCCCAGAGGTTTTGTTTTGTATGTTGGTCAGTGAACACCTGTTTAGTTAATGAAATAATGTTTTTGCAGTCCCAACTATGGTCAAAATGGCAACTGGACCTTTAGGCATGGAACAAGCTACAAAAAGTATACCATTCCATGTAAACTTTGTTAAAACTGTACGTGTCTGTGCACATCTCATGTATTTTGAGGAGAGGCGTTACAGAGAGTGGAGAATGATAAACAGAAAATACTGAAAATACAGTTAATTTTAAGGGAGAGTCCTGCCACAGTTACAGAAAGACTGCTGTCCTTAGGAAGTATTTTACTGAACTTCTGGTATTTTTAGAGTTGGTTGGTCCTGTAATATAGGATTTATTTGGTAGGCTTTATAAGTACTGGAGCAAGACTACTGAGTGACAGCACAAACACTTTACTTCAAGTTATAAATAGTTTTATCCATACATAGCTCTGTAACTTCTGCAGCACCATAGCTGATACTATGCAATCTAATTTACCTGCTGAAGAACACAATATTTTAATAAGGTCTTTGATTCTCCTTGTGTGGAGTATTAGTACTATGGAAGTGGAAGACTTCAGGGTAAAGTGTTTTAAGAACGTGTCTTTCATTTAGAACAAGTATCTGTGCCAGCCTACACACTGATACTTAGAGCTGTTTAATAATTGCTTTCTCCCATGAGGCTCCTTGGCTCTGAAGTAAGAACCAGTGTGGTTAACCCTCATTAAAACAAATAGATTAATTTCTTGCTAAAATGAAAGACCTCTTTTTAATCATTTGGCTTCATGCTATTTAGAAAAACGCTCAATTATTTAAAGGCTGCTGTAATTTAATGGACTAGAAAGACTCTGCACTTCATTAAATTGTATGAAATGCCATTTTTTCTTGATACACATATTATTCACTTTAGATTTCCCAGAATATCTAAGATTTCATCTTATTGTTGCATGTAAATTTAAATCTTAAATTTGACCCATAAACTTTGAAAATTGAAATACTTTCTCCATAAAGTACTTGTAAAAAATAATGGTATTTTCATGAGTCTTGTAGCTTCATGAGCAATGCTTCTTGTGAAGCAGAATTACAGTTTGCTTCTTTATTTCTACTGGGTAGGGAACGTGTAAACTCTAGGCTTCTCAATAAAGCAGCAAGAACAAAAGGCAGGTTTTTGAGATGCCTACATCTCTGTGTGTGGTCACTCACAGACAGGCTCTGAGTGGTCCAGGTGTGAGCCTGCTGCACGCCAGTGGCACTATGAGCAAATGAAATCTCTTGACCCCATGTTCAGTGTGAGTGTTGGTACTGCTTTCTTGTCAACTCTTTTGTCAGCTGCCTGCTTCGTCTGAATTTTGACTTCAAATAACACCGAATCTAATTGATTGTTTATTTTAATCTGAGGCTTAAATCAGAGTAATACCAGAGAAATAAAAAATACTTAACAGTAAACAAAGCCAAATGAAATGAATGCTTGGTGATGAGTTTTACTTGTGTGGTTTAAGCTTACAGAATAAACCTGCTTTTTCAGTCTGGGATAGGGTTCATATGATCATACCCTTACTGCAGATATGTATAGAAAAAGATCTCAAGAAGCTCTGTGGCTCAACCAAAATAATCAATCAATAGTTTGAATGTAGTAAAAAAATGTTCTTTGTAATGCTTTAGGGATGAAAACGGTGCATTTTCTTTAAGTTTAGTGGCTATTCTTGTTAAAGCTCTTTGTAGCAGGTACTGTGCTCTCCTTGCAGTGCTTTTTGTTTCCTTCTTTCTCGCCTTCATCCCTGAACACACATCAACCAATTCTATTGAATGGTTCAAATTCCAATTCATGACTACTCTGCCTCAGTTTTGTCAGAAAAATATGTTCTGAAACGTTTATCTCCTTTTTTTTTCCCTTCACTGCGGATTCATAATGAATGCTTTTCTCCAAGCAGAGGAAACAGTGTTAGTAAGAGAGGAGTGACTGCCAACAGTTCTGCTGTTGTGTTATGCTGGCTTCATCACATGCAAGCCCATTTCTTACTTGTGCTTTTATATTGCACCTTCAGCTTGGTAAACACGGTATGTACTTTCTTGGGAAAATATTTTCATACTGAATAATATGCTCAGTTTCAAAGTGAATGGATTCTTTAATATTAGCAGTTGCTTGTTATTTTCAGACATTCATTTCTAAGCAATTGAGCTTGTTGGAATTTTATTTCTTCTTTTTTAGACACACAGTTGTAGGGACTGTTGTAATGCTCCGATCTGGAATGGAGCTTTATTGGAGGGCTCTGCTGTAGTTTATCATTCCTCTTCCCTGCTCCTGACATCACATATCCATTTTTTCTGCTGTGCCAGATCTGGTGCTTCTTGGAATCTGCTTGCTAAAATGGCAGAAGGTTTAATTGACAAACAAAAAGAGCAATCATTTTCTGGCAGTTTAGCAAGGTGAGTCAGCTCAGTAAGGATTCAAGAGGAGGGAGGTTGTGCAGCTAGGACCTGAGCAAGAGGAGCTGTTAGTGGAGGAGCCCCCAGAGCGGGCAGGTTATATAGCTGGGGTGTGAGTAGAATGAGGGATGAGCCTTTTTTTCTGACATGACCGAGCCATAGATTCTGTGCCTGAAGCCCAGTACCTTCAAGTACTACCTCTATGTTTTAGACACTGCCATGCTGAACATTGCAGTTTATGTACTTACAGCTTTATATAACTAGGTGTTAAGAATGGCAGTGTGAAGAGCCCTCTACCATAAACTTCACAGTACATGTGGTATGGGATAAGTTACCCGGTATTTTTTAGAATGGAAATGTAGGATCATAGATACAGCTTGTGTATTTCCCAGAATGAAGTGGTCTGAATTTTGCTGGTAGCTTGAAGTAAAATTGTCAAAATATTTTGTATTATCTGATTGCTTCCTTCATATTCAAATGCTATTTCCTTTTTATCGGCCTAAGAATGTTATCTAAAGATAGGGGAGAGCTGTAAGGGAGAGGGGTTGGTCAAAGTACAAATTGCTGAGGATTTGTTTAGCTGTGGAAATGCAACTTCTGGACTGATGGAACACTGGTTTAGGGGAAGTAGGTCCTTTTATATTTCTGTACACTTCTAAATGCAGCTGTCTTGCAGAAATACCTCACTCATTTTAAAATAGGACTTTTTATTTTTTCATATTTCTGAAACAGTCTGTTTTCACTTTTAACCAGTGTCTTTGGAGTGCGACTCCCTTAATTCCAGATTTTCTTTTGTGTTTATGTTCTACATATGTTTGGTTGTCTGGGTTTTTTTTGGTTGGTTTTTAACCTTTGCTGAGATTTTCGTTGTATTTTTGCAGCTAAGTAGGTGCTTCAAAAGGTATAAAAAGTGTATTAGTAAAAGTTTTCACTTTTATAATAACTTGAGCCAAGCCTTGCAAGATACGCAGTTGAAAAAAATAGAGGGGAGAAATGACAAAAGATTCTGGCACATAATTGACAGTTTTACTCCTGTCCTTAAGTTCTGACTACAGGAAATACTTTTGCTTTGTCAGTACTTTACAGGTCTTCAGCAAGAACCAAATCTTGGTTTTAGGCATTGTTTTACAGAAAGTTTTTATTTTACCTACAGTTTAAAACTTGTGATAGTTTTCTGTCATACATGTACCATATAATGACCATTACACTCCTTTTCTCTGAAAACTTGCAAGGAAAAGGATGTACTTTTCTGAGAGTAAACATCAGAGCACAACAGCTTCTGTTTCAGGATCGTCAAGTTTTTCATTACAACTAGTTCAAGTAGTCTTTTGTCATTAGTCTATTTATAAATTAAAAGATACCTTTTAATTATTTTTTTGTTTATTAATATCTGCTGAGGAGTGTTGTAGGTTACAGCAGAAAAATGCAAAGAAGAAATGTATTGCAGAGAAGGGTAATAGGTACTTACTGATGGTAGATTTATGTACGAGGCAGTTTAAAACAAGAATGCAGTAATAAAGCAATTTTTTTTTCAGGCTTTAAAAAAATTGCATTCGCATTTCGACTGAGATTATTTTCAAAAATCTTTCAAGAAGGAACTAGAATATCATATGATGTTTTCCATATGTAAAAAAACCCTTTAGTGCTGATAAGGGTCTGACCTTAGGAGAGAACTACTGGCCCATAGAGAGAAGAAAGCAAGTGTCACCATAAGGTTAGTTATCATATTCTCAGACTGTGAAGTTCGGATTTCTGTTATGAAAATTAACTTCTCTTTGGCTGTCACTTCACTGACAACAGCATGAGAACTAAATTCTCTGATCTCTCATTCATGCTGCTCTCTAAGGACGTAGTACCCTGAGATCAAAATTCCCATTTTACTAGATATACTAGTCCTCTGTGTAGATTTTAGATGAAAATTACAGCTTATTCTTACATAGAAATAGATGCTATTAGAACTTCTGATTCCACCAGGACATATTTAATAATAGAAAAGTTTTTTCATTAAAGCAGAACCACTAACTATTGTTTGTTCAGTAAAGCAGAAGCCACTAATACTGCAGTCACAGACTGATGGATTGAAAAATGCATTGAGAATTTTTACATAACCTGTTTTTTCTTCTTCAGTTGAGGGAATTAAATGATTTCAGCTGCTGTGTTTGTATTCTCATTGGTCATGTCTTATTTCTGTTACCAATTAAAAGCAATAGCAAAGGTGTACCTACTTTCCTAAGCATCCATCCAGCTAATATAGGACTTCTGAGATCCTCACTTGGAATATATTCCATTCCCATACTAAGCATGGGTACAGGGTGCTGCTTTGACCTTTCAGCAGCAGTGAGAGCACTCAGGAAGACACTGCAGTGGTAATGGCATACGCGTGCTGCCCGGCTGGGCAGTTGTTCATGTATGAAGATGTCTGGCGTGCAGAAAACATTGCCCGTCAACAAATTCACAGACTACCAAATGCAGTCATCTGTTTGGTACAAGAATACAAAAGGTATCAGAAGAAGCTTACAAATAGTACGTAGCTAAGGAAGAATGCTTCATTCTTCCATTTATTGTTTTACAAAGTGTACCCCTGAAAAAGCGTACAGTAGGTGCTTTACTGTCTGCCCTGTAAAATTTATGGCCACTGTTCTGTGTTCAGAGAAGCATGAGTAAGTGCACTGTTAATGGATGCCAGACTGCACTGTGAAATCAAGTTTGCAGTTTCCAGCATGAACTTGGTCACCTTTTAGGTCATGTGACCTCTTCCAGACATGTAGCACCTCATGCGATAGCTTTTTTCATTACTTATTTATAGACATGGAAGAAGCGAAATGAATCCACAGTCCAGATCAGCGCCGTGTAGCGAAACGGCGTAGAGGGGTTTTTTGAGAAGCAAAACTTTCTGGGATTTTGGAAGGTAGACTTAGGATGGAGTCATATATTTTACGATCGAATCAGCTGATACATGTCTTTCTACCTTGAGCTATTACTGTTAAGTGACCTAGGAGCATGTAAGTCAAAGTAGGTATTTCCTAATTATTTGAAACATCCAATCTATGCGCTTGACTCTTGGGGGACACATGATGACAAAAGCTGGAGGGTGTAATTTGATTTACTATACCCAACAAAATCATAGTCACTGTCTGAATTCGAAAGATTTTACTACACCTGTTAAACTCATCCTCTAACCATAGAAAGAAATAGTGCAATTAGACATGTTTGCAAATGAAAATATTTATATGATAGCATAATCAGTGTCACATTTCTCCTCATACTTAACAGTATCATACATTGGATTATGCTTTCTCTGTGTGGTCAGTGACCCTTTTCCACAGTTGGTCTGCAGCTGGCACATGTGTACAGTACGCTACAGTTGAGTCTTTCAACATTTTCATGTTCACTTGCAGCAGCAATGTTTCTCATTGTACCACACCGATACAAGTCATGAATCTGGCTCTTCTCTAATGGCATCACATTCATCTGGTACTACGCCTTTTCACAAAGGATACTTTCTTTATAAGGGCAAACTACTGCAAGAAATTGGCGTTAACTGAATTATTGAGCTGTAGCTTTATTTTTCTTCCACATAATCTGTGATGATTACAAAAAGGTTTGCCTTTTTTTATTCAGAAAAAAAGATACAGCAAGTTCTGTGATTGGGTATTTTTTTTTTTGTTAAGGAGCATTAAAAGCAGCCACCACCTCCAGAAGCTCCTTCTGCTTAGTCCAGAGACCCTATGGTCTCCCCAGCTCAGGCCAATGGATATGGTTGCTGTTTTCCCATTTGCAGGTTCAGCCAATAGTGAGGGTAAGTCGTGCTTTACACTAGGCTGATTACTTCTATATCCTTTTTATTACCCTTCTTGAAAAGTCTCACAGTGAAATGCAGACATGATAAACAGAAAGATTGCTCATGAATTCAGTAGGTGGCATTTTCCAAAATTTCCTGGTGTGCATTTTGACAGTCATAGAAAGATCTTGTTTCTAAGATTATCAATTGCCAAACTGTTTCTTATTCTTCTGAACTTAATAAATTCAATTGAGGCTTTTTTTTTTTTTTCATCCATATATTTTAATCATGTCATTTGCAGCTGTTGTGTCTTCATTTTTGTAGAACCAGTGAGATGCATGGCTTTCCAGTGTTCAAGGTCCTTATGTTTGAATATTTACCTTTTTTTTTTTTAGGTGGAGTACTGATGAATTACTAATTTTGGATGTTGTGCTACTGTACAATTTCAAAAAAACCCATCAGCAACCTATTTTTTGATCACTAAGTACAGTAGGTTGACAATCCATTGTACTGTATTTCTTCCTGACATTAATCCAGAAGTTCTGTGATAGATTCCCCCTCACCACCATTAATGGTATAGGGATAATTCAGTTTTAGTTTGAAATGTGTATTTGACTAGAATTACGTGATCTCCCCAAATTCTCCTTGGTTTTGGCTTTCCCTCCTATGGTTGCTAATCCCCAGTTCTGAGTCACCCATCAAAACTGGCCTTGCAGCACATTTAGCTTCTGCAGTGACTCATGAATTTGATGTAGGTAAGGAAACTGCAGCTGGCAGGTTAGTGTAGTTCATGTCTCAAAACTGTATATGAATCAAGTGCAAGTCAGTTATACAGTTCAAGTATATTTTTAATTTGACTTTCAGAGAACCCTACATGCCCCCATATGTAATATGAAATGGAATTATTGCAGTAGTTAAACTGATCTCAACAGACTCGAGTCTTTTTTGAATGTGTCACAGTCTTGTATTGCTTTGGTCACCTTCTACAGGTTTCCTGAGGAGCAGGTTGAAAACCACTGGTTGAAAACCACTGATACAGAGTTCTCAGAGTAGAGAAATGAGAAATGGAGAAAAATGTGTTTAGCTAAATTGAAACATGGCCTTGAAAATGTATTTTTGTTTTCTTAAGCTCATATCTTAATTTTTAATATCTATTTAGTTTGATTGCTCTATCGTTCTAACCTTTGTTTTGTCACTTTTTGTGAATGGATTGAACTTCTGCTGTATTCATCAGTGTGACCAAGTACCTCTCCTTAGAAGGCTCAGGTACCCCCCGCTGCAGTTTTCCTGTGTGTGTGCTGGTTTGTGTTCTCAAACTGAAGTATCTGTAGAGGCTTGTATGGGAAATACTCGTTTCACTACTGCTTTTTGACTTGGAAAGCACAGGTGGAAAATGCACATCAGGGGACTGGTTGTGCTGTAAACCCCTGCGTGGTATTACTGGACAGTTATGTTGAACCTCTGAATACTTTGAAGCCCATCCCTTGAAAACTGAAAGGTACTCAGTGGGTGCACAGTACTCTAGAAGAACTTGCGGTCATTTATCTGAAGATACGATCAACCTCTTAATTCACTTCTGAGAGAGTTAAAAGCATAGCTTTGCTGTTCAAACTCAATTTTGGAAAAATTGGGAACCGTTAGTGGAACACCTACATTGTGCATTTGCACTTTGCAGAAGCAAGCCCTGTGATGTGAAAAACACAAGAAAAACTGAGTTGCTCCTTTTGAGAGCTGTGGATTGTAGTAAAGCGGGGATGTTTTTAAATTTGAGCTCAGTTAGAAATTGAGTAATTCGTTAAGCAGTCTGTTATTCATCCAATATTTCATCTCCTCCTGCTTCTGCAGAAGCCATAATTTTTTTGAATTATTTTGAAATGATTCCCTCACTATCAGGCTTCAGCAGGAAGGTGCTGTTTTGGCAGTGTTAGATCTTAGCACTGGTGTGTAGATACTAAGGTGCTTTACAAAGAATGGTTTTAGTCTGTAAATGGGCTGTATTGTGAAAAGGCGAGAACTGGCACTTCAGTACCATGTGGCATTTTGTTGGTAACAACGGAGAGGGGGGTGTTTTCCTTTCCATCCTCTCCCAGTACATTCCTGCCCAATTGAGAAGATCGTTCCCATTTCTGAGTTGACCTTCAGGTGTATAACAAAACCGCTTCCTAACTGAAGTCTGTGGAAAAAGTACTCTGGTCTAGAAAAAGAGTTGATGTCTCTGAGGTTGTATATTATGCGATCGGTAGAGTCATGAGCTACCTTCTTGTCATCCTAAAACTTTTGGTAGATTCTGGTTCTTTTCTAGTCTCTGAAGCTTAAAAACAAAGTGAAAAAGGTGCTTCTAGAAATGTTAACTTAAAAAAATACTAACTCCTGACGAAAACCAGAAGAAGTATTAAAAAAACCCTGGATGTGTGTTTAGAGAAAAGGTCATTCCCTTTTCATCTGTAGGGAAATACATGCGTGAGAGCAGCATCTTGATGAAAGCTTTTTCCATTTATGCCATGAAACTATTATTTTTTTCTTCTTTACATATATATGGCTAAGATTTAGAAATGTTAGCTAAAGTGTCTTTTACTGGTTCTAAGCACATTTTCATTGTCTGCTAATCATTGTTCTCAGGTTACTGAATGACCTTTGGCTCTGTGTTGTTGAGGGTTTGTGTTCATTTGTGTTGATTTTTGGGAAAGATGTGCTGTGAAACCTCTCTCTATGTGATTGCTGAAGCAAAGAGTCACTTCATTGGTTTGTGGAAGAAAGTAATGATAATCCAAAAACTTGCTACAGTGTGTCTGATACTGCTTTTAAAAAGAAATTTTGATTAGATTGAGACAATTTGAGCTGCCCAAGAAAATGCTACCAGAATTATTTCTGCAATTGAGAATGCAGTTTCTGAAAAATCGAAATATTCCAATTTGTGCTGTGCCTTCATTGCTTAAATGCTAAACCTTACTCAGGTTTATACTAACTTGGTATATACTGCATAATGACTTCACTGTTGGTATACTAAATGTGAATCAAAATTAATATGCCCTAAAAGGCAAGGCTCACTGAAAGCATTTCTTTGAGATGGTTAAATAAAATAAACATATTGCTACTTGATAGTAGAAACATATCCACAGTAGTGTTTTTCTAACTAAATAAATAAATACAATATTTAAATTCCTGTACACAAAAGAAAAACATCACAACTTTTTCTTTTGAAATACTATTTTCTCACCACATTCAAAATGAAAACAAGTACTGAAAAATAATGTTTGATAGATGCCTTTCATGTTTCTGTGCACAGGGAAATCTTTACCACAAAGCAATGCCATTTGAAAAGGCAGAGCAGAGAGTACTTTCCACGTGATTTCCAGGTCATTTCCTTCTAAAGTAAAGAATTTATTAATCAGCACCTGCTAGTAAGCTCCAGGTAGGCTAGAGGGATTTAAAATGCAGTCGTGGTCAGAAATCAGGAAGAATTTATTTAAACAAGGTAAAAAGCTAAAATAAACCTAATAAACAGGACTAGAACAAGGGGAGTGATGAATGAATAGGCAGGGAAGGCTTTAGCACAACATTAAAACACATCAGAAAGTAATTCTTTGGCGGGCAAAGTTGTGTGAGACATTTTTTTTGGAGTGTATAAAACTGGATCTTAGAAAAAAAATCTAAAAATAAACAACAGAAAGCAAACACATCTACTGAATGGCTATGATACAGATGATTTTTCATTTTAGCCTTACTGCTCTTACCAGACATGTTACTGTCTTCAGTATCTTAAAATCTGAATTTTGATGTTACTGTTATACTATTTAATAGCATGCCAATACTGTGATAGAAAATAAGTTCTCCAAATGAATATTAAAAAACGAACACTAGAATGCACATTTCAGTTCTGTGCTGTTTAAATACAGAGGATAATTAAATAAAAATCGATACTTTCTCATTATTCTAACCTGTGAAACACTGTGTATCAGTGGAAAATACATGGCCCAGGTGGTGTTTGTCATCCAGAAAACTGATTCTCCATTTGGTGTTATCTCTTCATGTTTTTAAATTCATGGGAGAGCTGTAGTGCTTGTCACTGCCGTACGGGGAGAATTTGCATAAGAAGCTCCACAGTGTATTGTTCAGAGGTACCGTAAGCTAAAGGATGTGGAACGCCGTAGTGGTAGTGTGCCCAGTGCAAAGGAGCACGTGCAGGGGTCAGCATGGGAGGTACTGGTGTTTTCACTAATCCAAGCTTTAATTGCTTGTGATAAATTTTTTAGAAAAGCCCTGAAGGTATCTGTTGCAGAAGGTGAGCAGGAGCTTGTCTGTGGCTACAACTTGCTTTTTAACATGACCCAAAGGATTGTGGATAGTAAGTAGTTATTTTTCTCCTTCTCAATTTATGGAAGAACTCTTAATTTCTATTAATACAGGTTTTGAAAGTTTACATTGACCGGTTCATCTGTAGCAATGGGGAGGGCTCTGCTGTAGATGATTGTAACTTTTCAGAAAGCCTTTCTTGAAAAGTAAACTTGAACTTAAACCTCATGGTTTATTTTTCTTACATGTGCAAGTTGGAACAAGAATGTAGTAGCTTTGTAAGCCAAACCCAGTATGCTGCTTGCTTGTATTTCTGATCTGAAGTGAACATTTCCCAATCTGCTGTTCATTTCAAGCTGATGTTCAGAATTCTGTCACAAGCTTTGTCACTACTTGGAGAGTTACGAGTAACTTGCATATGCAAAGAACTACTTTCCAAGCTTTTGCATGCTTATAGAGCTGGAGCTTTACTAGATTTACTCTTTGCTAATTGTAATCTGTGTTATTTTATTAAAATATCAGAAGAAGTTCCTGTTTCATTTTCGGAAGCTACTTCTCCTTTCTTGTTTCATTACGTTAAAGAAAAAACTCTTGTGAGATTGTGTTAGTACTATGACTTCGTGTATCTTCATAAATGCAAGAAAGCCAAGCTTCATGCTGCACTATATCAAACTGCTTGAATATTTTTAGGCCTGCACCTTTATCTATAATTTATGAATCCTTTTGAAAGATAGTCCCATAGACACAGCATATTGTACCACTTACATGAATAGTGAATTCTGCTTTGGGGAAGAATGTTACTCATTTGGATGTGATGGTATTAAAAATATCCAGCACAGCAGCATAAAGAATATTTATTGATTATATAATTGCATTCTTTGCTGTAAATGTTCTACCAAAAACAAAGTAAGGAATGAACCTGTAGCACAAAGAAAAATTTAGAATAGTCTATTTGGGTTATCAAATTCTAATAATACAGGGCTGTCAAGTAATGTGTGTACCATCATCAAAAATTAAGACTGGCTTTAAATGCTTAAAATGGAAGCTTGAATAGTCAACTGCCAAAATTATTGTAAACTTTCATGACTTGTCTGGTATAAAAATTGCAGGGAGAGGGGAGAGAGAATTGGAGATTTTCCATTG
>VZTM01030799.1:0-12724 GCA_013400555.1 Jacana jacana | reverse complement strand
ATGCTCCAAATATCTGGGCAGTTAGTCTGCATGGATGGCCTGGCTTGAGCCATCCATGGAACAAGGGGTGAGGTAAACTATAATTCTAAGTAAACCAGTAATATGACATAACCTGGCAGTCATATTNACCCTGTATGATCCTAATTACAGGGCTACTACATCTAACTGAGTGCCTAAATTCAAACATCTTGAAATAATCAACCTTCATACACTGCAAATCTGAACAGATTTTCTTAACATAACTGTAGTTTTAAATAAAATGAATAATCTGCCATATCATATCGCCACATCATATCATTAGGTTCAGTCTAGAGAACAAAAGCTGTTTAAGGGTGGAATGACACCTCCCAGACACTGAGCCATGCTAGTTTTTGAGTGGTTTGTTATGTGGTAGTTTCTAAATAAATCCTACCCCAACCTGACAACTTTATGACTACCCCAATTAGTACTATGCATGAACTGAAAAAGGCACCTGGAATCCATACAGTTGCTGGCACATTCATCATGGCAGCTCTTGGCCTCAGGATACATGACTGACTTGTAACTCATCACATCAGGTACTGCTGCACTTTTGAATGTCCTCATGAGTTATTTTGCATTTAGGAACCAGGAGAAGAAGAAAGACTGGCTGTGATTTTTTCTTTCCCTTTTTTTTCTTGTTTTCCCCAAAGTAAAAAATAATTTAGGCAATTTTCCTGTAAAAAAGATACACATAATTAGAATCTAATCTACATCCTGAATCTAATTCTTCTTCCAAGTAAATGAAAAACTGACTTCAGACAATGAAAACTACATCCAGTTAATAATAAGTAGAGTTAAAACATTTTTAGTAATAGGAAGGGTCACCAATATGTACTGCTGTACCTCCAACTGCTAAAAACAGGGCTTTTATAAAATGTACTTTCTTAGTACAGGTATCTTGAATAGTCATGTATTATATATACAGTATTTGTGATGAAAAAAAATACATTTTCTGTGCATTTTAAATTGAAATGCATGTCTATACAACAGGATTTTGCAAATTAAACTGAATCAGGGAGACAAACCTTCAGGACTATTTAGTATAGTGCAGTAACTCAAAGGAGATATTCTATGTTTACTATCAGTTGTCACTGAGATCAAGGAAAGATCAGCTAGATCAGAAGTCCAGCTCTCTGTCCTTTATGGATATGTTACAACTGTCTCAAATTGAAGTAGGAATCTTTCTGCTCCTTCATCTCATTGGTATGATGAGAAAAAACTCACTGTTAGTAATTCAGTTTTGGAACCCTCTAAATAATTAAAAATTAAAATCTGAAGGTAATCAAGATGCAAGGATCCTTTAGGAGGAAGTGCATTTTCATTTTTTTGTCTTGCTCCAAAGCATAATTTTTCAATCACCTTTTCTCAAATACCATACCTCACATCCTGGAATAGAAGCTGTCAGCCCCTTCCAAGCATGCAGTCTCCACAAAGATACCATGTTTTGATTCTGTTAAAGACATTAGTATAAGAGACAAAAAAAAAAAAACTGTTATTTCTCCTTCTGCTTTTCTTTCTATCTGCTGAGTTAAGACACAGACACACAAACCCTGTTTCTACCTGTTTATAGTTGCCGACGCCGGAGCAGATACCCGGTTTGATGCCAGACTATTGGGCTACTTGGATCACTGATGTAGTTAGAAAGATGTTTCTTATTTTCTCATGTTTAAAGATTTTGTGGTAATTTATCCTGGTTTTCCCAGATGTCACTAACCCATTCCTTCTTCACTTTTGGGAAGAAAATCAATAGTGCCAAGTGCTGTTAGAATGGCTGGAGCAGACCTGATAAGCAAAATCGGTCAAGATATGGACTGAAAAATTTCCATAACAGCATAAACTGCAGGTGTCCTGTGAATGCATTACCTGCCAGATACATTTCATTTTCTTTTTGAAATAATTTTTTGGATCATTTCTTAATGCTGCAAAGTGCCTTCACTGCAGCTCCATTAATAGGACTGAAAAGACCAACAATGAGCCATATAGTTTTATTCTATTTCCATGGTGTAAAGAATCTGTCATGCTCCCTTAAACAATGTTTTGAGAAGCTGGGTTAAATACAGAATCTGCCATTATTCACAAAATTACTATGTCAGTAATAGGGGCAGGTTGATCAAAAGTGGAGGAAGAGAGACTAAATCAGGTAATGAAGAACCCATTGTAGAGTATCAGCTGAGGAAAGTTTGCTTCTATGCAGAAATTTTATTTGTTTTCTTCTAATACTGCTCATTCAGAACTTTCATCTGTTGATAATTCAGACTGCCAGTTGTTTCCTTTTTAATTACATTTCCTTGGAGCTTTAAAAGGTACAACCCCCTTTTCTAAGTTCCTTTCATAAGAGTCTATTAATCCTCTTGCAGTTCCTTGAATATATGACAAAGAAAAATATGTGTATTGCTATTTTGTGTTCTGACAGAATAACAAATAACATCACTAATGTTAATCAATGATAGTTAGCAGCTCCAATCGACTCACCACCGTATCTCTAGTTAGCTAGGAACCGTTGAGTTATGTGTGTCAAGAAAGCCTTATCTTTCAGTGCATAGAATAAAATTTCACAAAAGATAATCCTTGGGCTATTTATAGCATAGCTATTTCACAGTGAGATTTATATTTGTGATTGTTTTCCTGTGAGAATTTAGCTGGGGAAGCTGACAGAAAGTACTGAGTATCAGTGAAGAGCTGCTGCGGATAAAAACAGGGAATTGGAGGGGATGTGTGGTGTGGGTACAGATGCTGGGCAAGGTAGTGCCCTGGCATAGCTGATATCGGCCCAGTATAAGGAGTCACATTAATGCTTCCTTGCTCAGGGAAAAATACTTTTTCCCTGACTACCAAAATATATCTCTGCTGCCATTGAAAACTGAGGTCAGCATTAACATATTCTGTGTAGACGAGGAGCAGAGAGAAGAATGTGCAATTCCAGAGGCAGATGTTTGAATTTACATTTCATTAAAAGGCTGGGAGCTAGCAGACCTACTAAAAGGAAGGCAAAGTGCAAGACGACTGTCATAAACTGCTCTAAATTACACCTCCCTTTTCCCAGCTAAACTGCACGAGTAAGGACTATGCTGACTGAGCTGCCTTCAGCTCCAAACCTGGGTTTGGCTCGGAGCACTACTGAAGGGCTTCCAGAATAAAGACCTAGAGGAGACTTCTAATACACATTTTCCCTGTCTGCTTTCATAGTTTTTGCAGGCTCAGGTTTCGTTCCCCAGCTTGCACTGGTCACCAGCGCAGGCAGCTGTCAGCACACTCAGGTTTAAGGCTGCTCTGCACCACTGCAAGCATATTTTCTTGGTAGATCATCAGTGACCAAGGTCCCCTGTCATTGCTGTGCGAGCATGACACCTGGATCAATCCTTTTGTGCCTGTATAGAGGTGAAAAAGCCAACATAAATATTGGTGATTATACCTGCAGTTTGCTCTAGGTAAATGAGAAAGCTGAAGGCTACACACAGCCCTGAGTGGCAGACCTTGGTATGTGCAGCCTGAGTTGAATTACTTATGACAATGAATTGTCAAAGGGCCTGATTGTGTGTGACATTGGCAAGGGGAAGGACAAATAAGTTTGCTCATCTGTGTCCAAATGCATGGCAAGGCATATATGAACAGCTAAAAACTCAGCTAGCTGAGACAGTTGGAAGAGCTCAGTGGTTATTTCTGGTGTTCTCAGTCAAGAAACTGATGCAAAATGACAAGCACTGTGTTTGCCTGTAAGGACTGATATCTCTAGTGATTTTACTTAGCTTAAGTGATCTCTTCTCCACATATTTGCATCACTGTCCTACATCTTACTTAGAGAGCATGGGGACACAAATTGAGGAGGTGGGTTTATTAATGACAGTTATCTCTAATGCTTCTGCAGGAAACATACGCTAGCAGAACATGAAAAGTGAGATGTTGCTCTTAGAATATCAGATGCTGCAACCATCACTTGGCCTCTTGCAAAGGCAACTACATGTGTTTATAATTATGGGAACCAAAATAGGTGTCTCTGGCAGTGACGCTGTGGCGCAGGTGTGCTCTACAGTGGTCCCCACAGCCATGACCCAGCACACAAACCCCAGCCAAATACTGATTTCCTGGGAAGGTAAAACCTCCGTGCATGCTATCCACTATCCATAGTATTTTTCTCCAGAAAAAGATTTGCAGAGGATGGAGGAAAGAAAGCAGTAGTGCTAGTTGGACTGGGTGAGCAGAGACACCTGGACTATGGAGGGAGGCAGAGGAAATCACACCTACCCTAAAATATAGTTAGAGCCTTGGGTCACCTGTCAATAATCTGTGTTGCATGTCTCAGTCACTTCAGCAGAAAAGTAGTGACTGCAACAAGAAAATTAAAGTACAGAGATACTGAGAAACATCAGCAAATAGAAGTGGTAAAGTTAAAGGTAACCGAATATACTCATTTTTCTGGGAGCAGCTTCTGCTGTGTTATCAGACATTCCACTGCCTCAGAAACATTTTATAACAGTGACCAAGAACACCGAGTAACAAATCATACCCTTAACCACGTGTAACTATTTTAAGGAATCATTCACTGTTCTGTGCATCTGGGGATCCCCACATCATCTAATACTCAGGATAAAAATGGTGGGGACTTAATACATGGTGACTGCATAGGGGGCCATTAGGGATCAATCTATTTGGAACAGGTTGAGAGGATCAGATACAGATTGCTGTCAGAGGAAGACTAACTATTTGTTGATGTGCTGACATACTACTTGCAAAGCTTATTCTGCAGAGGGCAGAATGTAGTCCAATGTGTAGTCCAATGTCCTATCTATGGTCCACACTCATGTGTTCTTTCTTCATGGTTCACAAATGACACACTATTTCACAGTTGCTGTGTTCAATTTAATCAATGCTTGTCAGGGAAGAATTTTTTGTGGGTGAAACAGTGGTTGTACAGAACCTACAGATCAGGTGGCTCCAAAAGGAAGCAAGAATGACCCATTAAAATGCAAAACTGAAATCTGTATTCCTCTCATAAAAGATGAGAAGAGAGTTGCTGAAAAATCCTGTACAGAACTTGGCACAGGAAAAAGTCTCTGTCAAATAGGTACAGAATTCAGCTTCAAAAGACTGAGGCACAATCTTCGTTTGTCATCTTCTCTTTGGCACTTTTATAGTAAATTATGTGTAAAGAAAGTGTGAATTCAGCTCCTTACCTAGGACACATAATGTCTTTGAACAGTGGTGCTGTGAAAAGTTGTCGTGGCTTAACCCCAGCTGGCAACGAAGCACCACACGGCCACTTGCTCACTCCCCTCCAGAGGGATGGGGCAGAGAATCAGAAAAGTGAGAAAACTCGTGGGTTGAGATCCATACAGTTAAATTGGTAGAGCAGAAGCTATGCACACAAGCAAAGTAAAAAAAGGAATTAATTTTAAGTTTACAGGTTTGCTTAGCCACTATATGACTTCAGTTTCATACTTGTTCCATAATAATGATGGCAATCAGGTTTCAGCAATGAAATATTAGTCTACTGAAAGGGGGCACAAATAGTCTTGTCCACATGCAAGTGAATAGTAAAGCATCAGTTCATCTCCTTTCTTCTGAGGAGAAAAGAGGTTCCAGTCACCCAGTGAAATATTCATGGTTTGCTTGCCAGCCATTTTTTCTCTAACTCTCTCATTTTCTACTACCATTCCTTGATATCTAGCCATTTTGAGAATTCATATCCAGATCCAATCCTGACCAATACCAGCTAGAGTTGAACCAAGCTTCAGATAGTCTGGGATTATAAGTAAATGGGTTACTATTCATTCCCTGCTTTTGCACAAATTAAAATAGTTTTTATAAATATTGGGTTTTGAAATTGACTTATTGGTCTCCATTGAAATTGCTGTTATTTGAAATTAAATGGTTATTTATTCCCCTCATTCATGTATCATGAAATAATTTGAGTGCTCAGACTTCATCTAAAGATAATGTTAGTCCAATGACATTTTGATGATTATGATGTTTAAAATTTGCTTTTTACTGGTCACGTAGCAGAAGTTTTCATTAGTGTGTACATAGAAATGTAGGCATATGTTTCAAATTGGAATGAAAAAATACTTTTTTTTTAAAAAATGAATCATTATTAAACAAAGATAGAATGACACACGAGATAAAACGAACACAAAGCTTTATCAAAGAAGCTGAATTATTAATTAAAAAGTCACAGAAAAAATTAACACAATCCTTTTCCCTTATGGTAGAAATACAAGTTGACCACAAGGATGAAAAAGAATGCCTTTTCTTGAGGAATTCACTCTAATTTCCAGGGACATGACCAGTTGAAACAAGATTTTATGCAGTTCCTTAAATAGTTTCAGATTGTTTTAAGTCCTTCTAACAATGTTATCTAAAAGCAAAGCATCAAAACAAAACTTAAAAACTATTAATAAATTTTCATCCTCCTTGTTTTCTTTACCCCAAAAAAGGGAAATAAGACTTTTTGACTGGAAAAAGGAAAACAGCAAAACTAATGTTGCATAACATGCCAAACAAACCAAACATTACAGGAACGACGTTTTTAGTAATCTGCACTTCCTGTAATTGTAGGTATTATTGGTAAGTACATTTTTTTTTTTTTTAATCAGACCTAAGAGCTGACATTGCTATTTTAAGCACTCCTTAAAATTGGTCTCTTATTCTATTTTATTTTTAGAGTAGCCTAATAAACAACATTAGGAGGTAATAACTTACCAGCAGCTTCTGCAGCCACAGGATACCATGGATGCCTTCAGGTCATGCAGGATCTCCTGCTCCATTTATGATAACTGTTGATTTGCCACGTGCCTGGTCTGCTTATCACATCAGATATGTGGCTGGTGTTTGTTTGTTTCTGGGGAACCTTTTACTTAATTATCTACAAATCTTTACCTTAAAGTCTGTATTGTTACCCTTTCTGCCCACACACCTTTTTCTTCTGTTGTCCTGTGTCATATGACCTGTTTTTCTTAATTCTGCGTATCTCCCTTATGTCTACCTCATTTACCATCTGTTCTCACAAACAGGACAAACAGCATTCTTGCATGCTGGCATGCCTGGTGAGATTCAGATTCAAAGCATGGGCCTCGAATTGCCATGGCTGTTTGACTCAGTTCCCCTCAAGAGGTGAAGTTTTAGGCATCCAGACCTTGTTGGAATAATGCCTCCTGATTTTAAAGGGACTATGACTTCCTCCACAAGCTGTGGGAATAAAACACCAGGCATCTATATTTTGGTTAAAATAACTCTCTTCAAGTTGTTGTGGCCCCATGGAAAGGAATAAAGGAATAGAGAAGCAAAAGGAGTGATATTGAAAAATAAGAAGGATTTTTCTAAGAGGTATTTCTTACATTTGCAGAACCACCTCTGCTCTCAAAGGTAAAAAAATTAATCCTTTAGAAGATGACTTGTGTATTACAAAAAACACAGACATGAGACATACACTGACAATTGAATAGATGTTCAGTTTTTTTCACATCTTAACTATTTTTCTGTGGAAATGTAATTACCAGGACATGTAACAAACTTTTACTTGTTGGAGTTATTGCTGCTTAACGAGATCACTTTCCTGATTCTATACAGCCAATACCAGAAGAAAAATCACTTTAAATTTTATGTCCCAACAAAATATGTAATCACCAAAGCTACAACTAAAACTCTTCATTTTTTTTTCCCCTCCTCTGCTGTTCCCATGTGATATTTGCCCAGGGTGAATGCTTCTTAGGAATGCAATATAGTCTCTACTCTGATGACTTTGGTGAAGTCACTTCTTGCTTGAGACCATAAGAAAGCCTAAAACCTCTAGCCCTGTTTAAATTAGAGTGAAAAGGTTCACAGTGAATTGCTGTGCTACAAGGTGAAGGCAAATAACATATTTTGACTACACAGCATGGTGACTGTATATCATTAGAGCCCCCCCCCAAAAAAAAACCCAGTACATGAACTACAAAAATAATGGAAGTTCTTAATTTTCCTTCTTTGGCATTTTCCATGTGTGCCAGTGGTATGGTATTCATGGTGCTGCACAAACCCCATGTGTAATTATGCATGGACAGGTGTTCTACCTTGTGGCATAGTCCTGTCTGAATAGGTGCCTGTATCCAGCACATGCCTGTCGAGGATTGTTTTTTGATCAGTTCACAGTACTGTCTTTCCTCCTAATATGTGTTCTGGACATTCAGGGAGGCAAATTTCTCTCTGTACCAAGGACCAATGCAAGATTTACCAAATGGTGATCTCATTTAAGATCTATTTAAAAGTGGTGAGTAAAACTTAAACACTTTGCAGACCTTTTAGTGGCCTTGCATAGAGGCATGAACCTCACCCTGAAGCTGTGGTTTGGCAATACATCAAATCTGATTTAGAGCTCCTGGCACCAGATCAAAAAAGCTGAGTTGAAGCATTGATCTGGCATATTACTGTGACAATTCAAATGCACTTAAAAATGCTAACATTTTGGCAGGCATTCTGTGAGATCAGGGACATCTGTCCATACCATCCTAACTTAAGGTTTCATCGTCCCTAAGCAGATCTATATATTCCAAAGCAGGCAGCAAACCCCAGTGCCGTGTGAGTGTGACATAATTCCTCAACACAGCTTGTGGATAACTAGGCAAAACTGGAGTCCTATGCTAGACTTGCTTCAGGTCAGGTGGGGACAAGGTCTGGTTTCCATTTTAACGACAGTGGAAACATTGCCTAAGTAAAAGATTTGAAGTCTGCAGGTCTCGGTCCACTCACAGGGATCCATCCCCTAGAAGGGCTCTGCAGGACATTGCTGCCTGCCTGGCAGATGGAAAGAGCTGCCTGTAGTCTCACAATGAGCTCTGCCACCTTGCTGGTGTCTGACTGACCTGGTTGGTCATAGACAAGCATTTTACCTTAATTTCCAGGTATCACAGAGATATATTAACTCCATGACTGAAAAAAAAATGACATTTAGATTTTGTTTTAAATGTGGCAGCCCAGTTCTGGGCTACATACTCCAAAATCCTATTTTAACCGTTGCATCTGTAATCAGGTCCAAAACGGCTCCTTTAGCCTTCCTGTGTCCAGACTGCCGAACAAAATACCTTCAGTCATCTTTGAACACATATGCCTTAGTATTATGATAAAGCAACACAGACTAATAGAGCTTTACCCTTCTGTTCTAACATAGTATGCTTGTCTAATATTGGGTGAATATTAAAAGAAACTGAAAGTCAACTGCAAATGTTTAGCCACTGGCTTCAAAGGCTTTGGTGAGGTGGAAAGGTGATGCCACTTTGATCCCAACTCAGTCTAGAGGTAAGCTGGGAAGAGACTTGCTTATCTGGATCACTACCAGCTCTACGACCTTGTTATTACACTGTCATTAGATGAAATAAATCTGATGGCATACGTGTACATTCTTAATTAAAAAAACTGGACTAGATCCAGCTCTTATTTGTTCTTTGCAGAAAGGCTTTGGGATGTGCAGAAGCTTACTGAAATAAATTACTTTTTAAAGTGACTCAAATTTTTGTTTCTGATTCAGCATTTAGTTTTTGCTGTCAATTCTCACTTTTTCTCTGAGTGTGTAAAGTGTTAAAACTTCAAATATTCACCAGAAATTTTCATTCTGGTTTCATGAAGTCAATTTATTTGCTTTTAAGTAAGTTCAGTTTTTGCCAAGGTTTGAAATTAGTGTGATATCCCACCTTCAACAATGGACAATATAAAACAATGTGACATTTCCTAACTTCACCATTTTCTCTTAAAGTAGGTGAATCTAATCCAGACATCCTTTATTGTCTGTGAAAATAACAAATGTCTGAGATACAACATCAAATGCCTCTTGTTTATTGTTCACTGTTTGGGATTTGAAGGCAGAAAGACAATTTCCTTGGTAGCCCAACTTTGCAGCTCTTCATTACTTTGGCAGTCATATTCCTCTTCATTTGATGTTTTCCTAGTTATGTTTAGTCCAGAAGCATTCTTTTTTATTTTACCAGCAAAGTTCTTTTGCTTATTTTTTTCCACCCTTAATAAGAAAATAAATTAGAAAAAAATCTATTTCTTAAAAATAAGATGTATTCTAATTGCAAACTGTCTGATATCTGAAACAAAGATTATCTGTGTGTTGTTAGTTTTTAATTTTCCCTTATAATAAGAAATTAATGAAGAAAGATTTGATACAAAATGATTCAGCAATTCTGATTCTTGGAGCACTCAAAGTTTTCATTCCTTTTAAGCATCAGAAGGAATTTCTGTTGGATGTCCCTGCTTCATACTGGGACAACTTTTTTCCCACCTAAGGCAACAGTGTCATTGAATAGTAGATGCCTGAAGCGTACTGTTGGTAGCTGCTTGAAGTATGTTGTTATCCTTGTTTGCAAGAACATTAGACAGAACACATTTTACATCATGGAATGGAATGGAAGCATGGCTACAATGGGAAAAGAGAAAAAAAGAAAAAAAAGAACTTTAATTGTGGCTAAATCTATACATGTAAGTGATGTAAATGCTTACATGCAAAATGCCATTTCAGTCAGGCAGTGCTAAGACTAAAATTCAGAACATCATATCACCTTCATCTTCTCTCTGCTAATGACAGTTTTTATGGAGTCAGCTGCAAATCCACACATAATATCCTTTGCTGAAAGAGAGTCTTTCTGTCAGTATTACTCTCCTTTTCAGAGAGCAGACAAACTATAGTGTTGTATAGAGATGTATATGGAAGGCCTGGAGAGGAGTCACCTGAAGGCTAGCAAAATGCATCATTACGTGTCTAGTAGGAAAGATAGGGATTCATCGTTCTTGTTTTCACTATATAACTGGCACCTTTTCACCTACAATGTTTTAATATGCTCTGGTCAATAGAAGGAGAGTCATCTATCTTGCTGTGTATACCTGTCTCAAAATGGGCTATAGCTCTCTCTATGTCTCTCCCTGGGTAAAGGACTCAAGATTAGTTTTGACTGTGTGGCAAACTCTGTAACAGCTGAAGCTGAATAGTGGGAAAATGGTATAAAACTGGGAATGCCTCAGAGACCACTTTCAAATCTCAGCAACTCCATGCAGTCGACTAAAAGTATTGTTCCTAACAGCTCCTTACCTCTTATAAAAAGATCTTTAGATGTGATGAAGAAGAATTTATAAATATAAAAACTTTTTTTTATATTTGTGAGAGCGACTTTTTAAATTTTGTATTATCAACCTAATGGACATGACTTATATAAGTATGCTTTTCTAAAGTAATAATTAGAATCTGTAACTCAATGGTCTACTTATTTCAAGATGAACACCACACACTTTCCTCTTCCTCAAAAGGTACAGAATTTTTTCATTATCTACTCAGTTGCTTACTTTTCTTGTTTTCAGAAACCTCGATACGTGTTTATTTTTGTGCAGAAATGCAGCTTCCTGTACGAGAAGAAACCAATATCCACTTCAGAAATGTGTTTGGCTTTCAAATTTCAGCATATAGCTAAGTACTGAAAGACAGATGTTCAAAAGTATATCAGATCCTTGATTAACATCCATAAAAGTCAGTCAAAAGCTTCTTCTCATCAACTCTCATTAATATTAAAAATTAAAAGCAATAGTGGGTCTGAGGATTACTTCAGAGGAAATCATGCTTTTTTGTACTAAGAGTCAGGCTCAATAAGGAGAGGTGGACTCATTAGCTACTAATGTGCAATAGGCATTTTGAAAATGGTGATGTTTGATTGTCTAGGTTTGCAGAAATACACAGTCTATGTTCAGGACAAGTCATAGAGTGTTTTAATCCATTAGGATGTCACAGATTAAAATGAATTTGATAATCTTATTCTAGAGTACACAGCACATTTATTTTCATCTGATGACTGACCACTATTCCATGTAGTATGACTGACTGGCATTTCATCAGGAAAGGTTAAAGACTTCATTGGGGTTATTAGACAGAGTTGAGTTCCATTGCCAAAAACATGGAAAGTTGCACAAACATTAATATGATTCACGGTTGCTAAAATTAAATTTATACAGACCTTTCCTTACACTTTCTCAAAAGCACCACTCCCATTCAAGAAACTGTTCAGGAGTAAAGGTTTTTCAAAACTGCTGCTTAAACTTCCAACTCATGATCAAAGAGCAGAGTTGGGTGGAAACTGTCATGATAAAAGAGAAAAAAAAATATCCTGAAACAGAATTTGAAGTGAAAAATCTTAGTGGTTTTATCAAATCATGAGTGTAAACCATGCATTTCAGGTGAAAGGACAAGAAGTGCTTTAGTAATTTGAAAGCATTGTGGTTTTATTCAACTTTGAACTCTCAATATAAAGTTATATTTTTAAAAATGTTATTCTTCATAAAAAAAAGAACTTTTCATATTGAGAGGACAAGATATGTCACTCTGAACTTTTCTCAAATCTTTTTTATAAAATTTAGAGATGATATGAATTGACCCTTCTCCACAACAATCTCTTGTGATTCTTCTATGAAGAATGGGTTTTTTTATCTGTACAAAAATCTGAAACAACCTGTAAGAACATAAAGTCAAATGCTAGGGTATCCAACATCTGTCAAATTAAAGCATCTTTTGAATAAAAACTCATGTCTTTAAGGACAGAGCAATGTGATCAATTTAGGAGAGTGTCAATAGAGTGGGGAACTACCTAGAAAACAGTGTGTTTACAGGTCTATTACACAAGCACACTTGGAACTAAGTTCTCTTTTTTTCCCCCATTTTTTTCTACCACCACTCCCACCCCTTACCTCCCAG
>VZTM01030798.1:4350-22533 GCA_013400555.1 Jacana jacana | reverse complement strand
TTTTTTTTTTTTTTTTTCCTGCTGACAAATAGCTTGTAAGTGCAGGAACTAGTCAGCAGATTTTGGTACCTACAGTAAAATGTTTTGTGTATTACCAGAACTGTTGCTAACGAAAAGAAAAATAAAAAGCTTCCTTGCTTATTTAATGAGGAAGTCCAGCATTTCTCAGGTAAATACTGCATTTTTGAAAGCTGAGGACCCGGTGTTCTCCACATTAGATCCACAAGTTAGATGGGTTGGCTGTCACTATACAGATGCAGGCTTTTTGGCACAGCATAGCTTTTTACTCACTTACAAAATGTTACTCAAAACACTTCCATTTCCAGGCATTTTATTCAGTGACAGTGGATCTAATTTTCAGAAGGATGGAGTGTTCAGTCTTTTCATTAAAGTCAGATGAAATTGTGGACAGTTTGAGAATCAGGCACCCATTCATTTATGAAAGCAAAGAGGTGCTATTTCAAAAGCCCTGCCGTATGTGTCATGTGCCATAAAGTGTTCCTTTTATGCAATCTATTTCACAATTTTACAATTTTGAGAGTTCCCTAACTCTAGAACAGAGTTCTTCAATTTACTCTTCAACTTACCTTCCCCCTTTTATTTTTTTTATTTTCTTTTTCCTTTTCTTGCAGGTATTTTGAAATGCAAAAAGGACAAAGCCTATGAGGGGGGACAGCTCTGTCCTAAGTGCAACAGCCCAAAACAGCTGCAGAAAGAAGACATTCTAAACTTGAAAGATATTTCCTGTAGGAAACCTATTATTCAGTCCTCACTGAGGCAGAATAGCAGCACTCAAGATGAAGATGATGGTGACAGTTATGATGTCCCTGCAGAAAAACTTCAGTCCTCTCCATGGAACATTACTCTAAATATGACTGATGAGCATGGCAATGTAGTGCATTTGAACTGTGAAATCAAAAAACCAACAGGCTCTACTAAAATTCAGTGGACTCAGATCCAGACTCAGGAGATTGATATAAATGCTACAGTTTCACTAGATTTTGAATGTCCAATGAATCGAGAAAACTATGAAAAATTATGGAAACTTATAGCTTATTACAGTGAAGTACCTGTCAAATTAGAGAGGGAACTTATGCTCAGCAAGGAGCCTAAAATAAGTTATCGGTACAGGCAAGGCTCAGATTATGATGCTCTTTACTACACAGGTGTAAAAGCTCAAATACTGGCTGAGCCTTCCTGGGTGATGCAACCTCTTATAAATATCCAATTAAACAGGCGCCAGAGTACAGGGAAAAAAGTGGTGCTATCTTTTTTTACTGTGTTTTCTCAGACAATTCATACCAAAGACACCAGGCAGCAGAGAGACTGGGTAATGATAGAGCAAAACCAGAGCATAAGGGCAGCACAGAGTGTGGTGGAAGGCTCAGAGTGTCAGCTTAGCTGCAATGTGAAAGCCTCTGAGAGCCCCTCTGTTCAGTGGTTCTTTCCAGATGGGACTAAACTGCAGGCACCGTTTAATCAGAAAGACAGCAGATTTTCCATTCTTAGTAGTGGCCAGCTAATAATCAATGCAGTGGGTTATACTGATGGTGGATTGTACCACTGCATTGCCCAAGTGAGAGATGATATGGACATAATGGCTTACAGACTTCTTATACAACCTCCAGCTATTCAGGTAGCTGATTCAGATGTAGTGAGAGTTGAAAAAAATGTTGGAGATCCAATAGTTTTGCCATGCAAAGCAGTTGCCATCCCAGAGCCACAGCTGAGCTGGATTCTTCCAAATGGCCAGGTCCTTAATGAGTTATCAAACTCTTCCAAAGGATATATGTTGGACAATGGTACTTTGCTTATTCCAAAAAGCCATGTCAGTGATAGTGGCCATTACAGATGTGTGGCTGTCAACCAGCAGGGATCAGATCAGTTTGTTGTAAGGGTCACAGTAAATAAAATGGTATCTGACAGGTCATTTAAAAGGATAAAACTAAAAAAGCGCCCAGGCTCAAAAAGTTCATCAAAAACGAGAGGGAGGATCATAGATGATGGCGAAGGATCAGGGGCAGAAGTGGTGGATGAGTTCCCACGAAGAAAGAACCACTTGAAAGACCGAGATATATCCTTTAAACAAAAAAATGACCAGGTGCCAGAGGCTCAAATTAAAAAGGGGAAGAAAGGCAGAAGGAAAATGAAAATCTGGAAAAATACTGATAGAACCCAAAACAGCAATATTGCAGAAGGCCGGAGAGTGTTTGAATCTCGAAGGAGAATTAATATGGCAAGCAAGCAGATTAATCCAGAGCACTGGGCTGACATTTTGGCAAAGGTTCGTGGGAAGAATCTTCCTAGAACAACAGCTGCAACCATTTCTTTAAGAACTGCACTGCCATCGGTCCTGCAGAAAACTACTCCAGACCCTCATCCGGTAGCCAGTCCTCCACCCTCAGAGACAGCACCTCTGTCAGTAGATTCCTCTGCTGATGCGTCACCTGTGGGTGAAGATGAGCCATTCTCAGTCACCGTTTCCCACAACACTGAAGCATTTTCAGGCCAGTCCATAATAACAAGGTCAGAAACTGAACCCTTCTCTGACCACAGGGCTTTAGAAACACCTGCAAGTAAATACTCTGTAGAATTCCCTAAATCTGGTTTATATTTGACTTCTGTCCCTGCACCTGTGCAAACTGAAGACCAGCACCGTCTTGATGTCAGGACTGGGGATTCAGTAGTAGTCATCAGTGCTCTCACTGAAGAGCCGCTAACCAGACAAATTGTAACAAATGTTCCTAATATTCAGAGCAGTTCATTCACAGTAGAAAATGTAGATAGAATTCTATCTTCTACATCAGAGGAAAATTCTGCTTTTGCTGAGCTACCACTTGATGCTACCGTTCTAACTGAGTCTCAGACTGTGGATCATCGTAGTGTCTTGGAGACAAGTGTGAAGTTAAATGAGGTGGACCCGATGAGTATTGATACCATAAATTTAACACCACCTCAGTTGGATGAAATCATCCCAACAGATTCTATAAGCACTACTACCGTTTCTTCATCTGCTTCTCCATTTGTTACAGAAAAGAACAATGACTTGATACACCAGCACAAGGAAGGATCCACAGGGCAGGCAAAAATGGCAGACTTAAGTACAAGTTTTCCAGCTGTCATACCTATTAGGGTTCAGAGCAAGGAAGAACCTGAGACCCACAGAAATACAGGTGTTCAAGAAAGCATGTTCAGCAGTTACACAGAGAATTTTCAGGGAGTAGAACGCAGAAACCTGGCTACTCCAAAACCAGACCTCAGATTCACTTCGCCAAGTACTAATGACCTTCATAAAACAGCAGGGCAGATAAAAACTACTTCTTCCATCAGTAAGTTGACCACTGTGACCACAACAACTCCCTATAGAAAGACCATGCCTTCACTTGTTACTCAGCATGCTAGAAAAAGACCATATGGGAGAAGGAGGCTGAGGCCAAACAGAATCCGACAAAGACCAAGACCTTTCCCCCCTGTTGTTGTAACCACAGAGGCAATGCCTATAGTTCCAAGGACACCTGAAGTTGAAGCTGTGACCAGAACTTCTTCTGCAGCTGTTGAAAGTCCTGATCTTAAACACAATGACAAAATACAGGCTAAGGAAGAGGAGCATATGGAATACACTCCTTCATTAGTTACTGATCCAGTTGTCTTAGAGAAAATTACCAAAAACAGAGAGGCGGTAACAACTTCCTTCTCTAGACCTACTGCTTCTCCTCCTGGAGCAAAACTTGTGACTCTCTCTACTGCTCCTGAAACCTTGGTACTTCCAGTGACTCCACCTATCACAATTTTATCATCATATGTTGTACATAGCACAATTTCCACTAAAGAGTCAAGTGCACCTCTGAAACCAGAGCTAAGTGAACTGCCAACATACCACTCATTTGACAATGTATCAGAGGAGAAGGGCATTAAAGCAGATTCTAAAACTATGGATGATAAAGCCGAACAATCAAGCACAACAACTTCTCCTGAGCATATGGATAGCTTGATACTATCTACAAAACCAGAATATCAAGAGGAGCCTATCCTATTGGACTCAGAGGTTTTGGTTAATGAAACAACCTCTGGAACATTCCAGCTGATATATCCCACTATGACTGACTTAAGTATTCCTGTTGGCACAGTGGAAGTTTTTAAGGACCTCTCAGTTTCAAAGGAGCCATGGAAGCCCAGAGTATCTTTAGAAACACCAGCAATAACTGAGCCACCTCAGCAATACGAGATGATTACTTTGTCTTCCTCCTTCAGCACAACAGAAACTCAGACTTTCCCACTTAGAGAAACAAAGAAATCTGTTGCTTCTCAAACTGGGACAAAGCCATCTTCCTTGGATAAAAAGGAAGCTGTGTCACATGTATTTCATCATGATCCCACTTTGCAGACAACTGAAAAGCCTCCAACTACATCCACTGCCTTTATTCCAGCTATAAAACTTGCCACTCTTCCCCCTGACATTTCAAGCACTTCACAACCTTCCCTCCATTACACCACCAAGGAAAGTAATGCCTTCAATCAAGAAAGGTTCCCAGAAGCAAAACAAGTTGAAGCAGATGGTAACAAAATGTTGGTGATCTCAAGATGGAATGTACACCCTACTCCTTCCTCTAGCCAGAACAGGATTAGCATACAGTCAAAAGAGGAGCAATTCAAAGAGATGTATAATAGCAAGTCAAACAACAGTTTACTGCTAAATCCAAACCTTCCCCATCCACCTGATGGAATGATACCAAGCCTAAGCCAAAGACTGCCTGTTATGCCTTCAAAGAATGTTCCAGTAAGAGGCACAGTGAAGCCTCCATATATTGTAACACAAGGTTCATTTCGAAATTTTGTAACGCATCAGCCTCTCCACTACACAAACAAACCAGAGATAACAGCATATGCAGCACATACCACCCAGGACAAAAAATCTTTTGCCTCTCAGAGAGAAACAACTGCCCCAACACAAGCTTCTCCATTTCACAAAACAAATCCATTTACTGCAAGCAAATTCAGTAATCAGGGTCAAATCAGGTACAATATTAATTCAAGATTTTTTGGAAGTAATTATGTTCCAGATAATAGAGGCACAGCAGGGAAACTACCAAGTCAAGGTGTCCCCTATTATCCCGGTTCCAGAATGCCATTCCTTTTCAACAGAACAAGGGTATTCCCTCACTTAAGTATGCATCCTAAACCAGTGGTCCCTAGTCAGATAGTCCCAAAAGACACAAATGAGAGGAAGGTTTCCCAGGTCTCCCCTACTAAGATTACAGTGCAGAAAGCTACAGCTATTGCAGTGCCTCCAATGCTATACACCACAACCACCACATCACAACCACCAGCGATTTTGAAGATTACCCCTCCAGCCTTTGTCTCGCAGCGCCCAAAACCACAGATATCCACTACAGTTCATCCTTTTAAAAATGTCCATCATCGTCATCAAAAAGTGCCATCTGTGCCTTATGTGGGAGGCATTATGCACCACAATTCAACTGTAATACAGTCTTCCACTAATTTTAGGGTACGTGGAGAAAGACCTAAAATTATCACAAAAGGGTCTCAAAGCATATCCATCCATGCTGAAGCAGATGCTTTTATCCCTTGTGATGCAGTAGGGGAACCCAAGCCTTTTATTACTTGGACAAAAGTCTCTACAGGTAAGACACAGTAAAATGTGTACTTCTACATGTTTTGTTAAG
Organism: Jacana jacana; assembly: GCA_013400555.1. Lineage (NCBI taxonomy): Eukaryota > Metazoa > Chordata > Aves > Charadriiformes > Jacanidae > Jacana > Jacana jacana. The sequence continues at coordinate 16,849 of VZTM01030798.1, read as the reverse complement.
GGTACAAATACTTGGGTTGTTGCATAGAAATACAACATGGTTGCAGGAATAGTCTACAACACAGAACAATTATTTCAGTGTCTTTTAATCATTATAGAGAAAGTGTGACTATTTGCAACTAATCATTACAGGTAAAAATAGCTTTGCAGTATTGCTTGCAGTAGAAGAAATTCTCTACTATTTTTTGAAGGGGGAATAGCAACTGACTGATTATTCACAACAGCTAGAATTTATGATAACACTTGTGAGTATGGGTTTGTTAACACTGTTGCCTTAAGCATTGTTGTGTGTGTCATCCCCATAAGCAAACAGAAAGGAAGAATTAGGTAAAGATTTAAGAGGAATCCTGAAGTATAAAGCCCTTAAAAGTTCCCACACTGTACAGGCTTGCAAGGCTTGTATGGTTAGTTCTGCAATAGAAATGAAGACTATTTTGAGCAATGGAGAGTGTCAGAAGATGTCATGTGATCCACCTGAAGTTGTAGTTATCATTAAGTAAATCTAAAATCTTACATAAGAATTTTTCAGTGTAACAAAGTATGTCTTAAAACCTTTGACTTTTAATTTCTTTCTTTCCCCTCACCTTCCCAGGAGCTCTTATGACAGCCAACACCAGGTTGCAAAGGTTTGAAGTATGGAAAAATGGTACCCTCCTTATCCGAAATGTTCAGCTTCAGGATCATGGACAGTATTTGTGCACAGCTCAGAACCTGCATGGTATAGATAAAATGATCGTTGCGCTCACAGTTGTAGCCCACCAGCCCAAAATTTTACTTTCTCGCTATCGAGATGTCACAGTCTACTTTGGAGATACCATAGCAATTGAATGTCAGGCTAGTGGGACTCCAAGCCCACATATTTCATGGATTTTCCCAGACAGAAAGATTTTGCAGACAGTCACCACCACAGAAAGCAGGATAATGCTTCACGAAAATCGAACCCTGTCTATCAAGCAAGCAACTTTTTCAGACCGAGGAGTTTACAAATGCGTAGCAAGCAATGCTGCAGGAGCTGACAGCATTGCAGTGAGGCTGCACATTGCAGCCTTACCCCCCATCATCCAGCAGGATAAGCAAGAGAACATTTCCTTGCCCCTTGGCAGCAGTATAAACATCCACTGCACTGCCAAAGCAGCACCTTCTCCCAGCATCCGCTGGGTGGTCTTTGATGGCACACAAATCCGACCATCTCAGTTTGTCAATGGGAATTTATTTGTTTTTCCCAATGGAACTCTTTATATTCGCAATGTCTCCCCCAAGGACAGCGGAACCTACGAGTGCATTGCTGCTAACATGGTGGGAGCTGCCAGGAGAACAATACAACTCCATGTGAAGAAGCATGCATCTAATGCTAAGATCACTGGGAGCTCTCCTCTGAGGACAGATGTCACATATGGCAGCATCCTGCATCTGGACTGTAGTGCTTCTGGTGACCCCTGGCCTCGGATATTGTGGAGGTTGCCTTCCAAAAGGATGATTGATTCCCTACACAGGTAAATTACTATTTGAGGTGTCATAGCTAAATTACAGTTTAGATGAACTTAGAGAAAAGATAGTTTATACCTGTACGAGTTTCATTCTTGACTTCTGTGAGTTTTCAATAACGCCCCAATCCTTAAGGAAGAATTTGAAATTGTATTACAAAATAACTAAGTCATAACTTAGCATAATTTTCTTGAAAACAATAGTACTCTTGAAAAGTGAGCTTCAGGTGTTTAGGATAAGCTGACACTATCCCTCTTTTAGAGCCACTTGTAGTAAAAATTCCAGTGGCAAAAGTTAAGATATACAAGCCATGTACTGCTTGTTCCAATGTGCCTAGTTTGGATAGAGTTGCATAGGTACAAGGTGACATTTATTTATACAATGGTGTTAAAATGCAATAAGATTTCGTTTGCATAAATGCAAACTGAGTTGCATGCAAATAAATGCATTTGCATTTGCTTAAAATGTAAACCCAGTTGCATATAAATGCTTAAAACAACACCTTCTCCAGTGTTCCTGATATTGAGTAAACTATTTCGTCTCCAAAACTACTATAAATATCCTAAGACTTTGCTGAAAACATAATTTCTGCTTTATAAATTATTAATAAGTCACTGCTTGAGCACTGCAGACAGATGAGAAATGTACTGAACTTAAAATCCACACTTTCTTGATAGCTGAATGTAGTCATCATATTTTTCATACTGATAAAAAATATACTTAAGTAGCCTGTATGTGCATGAAATCCAGAATTCATTTTATGCCGCATAGTGATAGCAACAAAATACTAGTATTTTTCATTTTCCCTCATGAATTTAATGTGGGTCGGTTTTCAAATGCAGCATATCTTTGGGGAGAAAACTGGGGCTACTAATGAAATTAGTTTTGACCAGAAAGCACTAATTCCATAGTGAAGAGGAAAGGAAAACCAGCTGTTTTAGCAGCTTGAAAATATTTTTTCCATATTTCAAAGCTTAGCAACATTTTTATGTAGTGGTCATTCTAAAGATTACCTGATGCCAGAGGAACTTACTTATCTTGACTTGTTTTCAGCCTAGGACCTGAGTGCCAGACTCCATAGTTTGGTCTGTAACCTATACTTACAAGGTGTATGTAATTTAGAGATCCTGTATTTGAATTTTACAGAGTACTGGACATGTAGTCAGAAGAGTAAAAAATACCACCATTTGTTATTTAATGGTTGTTTAATGGTCAAATACTCCATCATAGTCATTGAATGTAGCAGAGTAGAATTGCTTGGTTTCAAGTGAGTAAAACTTTTTTTTTTTTCCATTTGCTTTTTGGTGGAGAAAATCTTGGACATTTCAGACCATCTAACTATCTAACATTAGCAATGCCCCTCTCCTTTATTTCAGTATTCTTGAGTTGTTATTTCCCCAGGTTTTACTCAATTAATACCTAAAATGTGATTTTGCAGCTCATATGCTGTTCTTTTTTCTCTCTTTACAGTAGCATGGAGACTAGAATCAAAGTATTCAGCAATGGCACTTTGGTTGTCCATTCAGTTACAGATAAAGACGCAGGAGACTATTTGTGTGTGGCCCGCAATAAGATTGGGGATGACTATGTGGTCCTCAAAGTGAATGTGATGATGAAACCAGCAAAAATAGAACATAAGAATGAGAATAACCACAAGGTCAGGTATGGAGGGGACCTGAAAGTCGACTGTGTAGCCACAGGTCTGCCAAATCCTGAAATCTCCTGGGGTCTCCCAGATGGGAGCATGATTAATACCTTCATGCAGTCGGATGACAGTGGCAGCCGGACAAAACGATATGTGGTCTTCAATAATGGAACTCTGTATTTCAATGATGTTGGACTGAGAGAGGAAGGAGACTACACATGCTATGCTGAGAACCAGATTGGGAAGGATGAGATGAAAGTGCGGGTCAAAGTAGTGGCTGAGCCTGCAACTATCAGGAACAAAACGTATGTCATTATTAATGTACCCTATGGTGATGTTGTGACAGTAGCATGTGAAGCCAAAGGAGAACCCACTCCCAAGGTGACTTGGCTCTCCCCAACCAACAGGCCCATTCCTGCCCTATCTGACAAATATCAGGTCTATAGGGATGGCACCCTGCTCATCCAAAAGGCCCAAAGATCTGATAGTGGTAACTATACTTGCGTTGCACGGAACAGTGCTGGAGAAGATCGGAAGATTGTCTGGATCCATGTTAACGTTCAGCCTCCCAGAATCAATGGTCATTTTAGTGCAATAACATCTGTGAGGGAGACAGCCATCAGGGATAGCCGGAAACTTATTGACTGCAAAGCTGAAGGCATCCCTGCTCCACGGATCCTATGGGCTTTTCCAGAAGGAGTAATCCTGCCAGCTCCCTACTATGGGAACAGGATCACTGTGCATCGCAATGGTACTTTGGACATCAGAGAGGTGAGGCAGACAGATGCAGTGCAGCTCATATGCATCGGACGTAATGAAGGAGGGGAAGCAAGACTGATTGTACAGCTCCTTGTCACAGACGATTTGGAGAAACCCTCCTTCAGAGATCCTGTCAACGAAAGGATAACTGCCATTGCTGGGCACAGCATCAATCTGAACTGCTCTGTCCAGGGGAACCCCAAGCCCAGCACAAGCTGGATTCTTCCCAATGGTACTGAAGTGCTGAGTGGCAACCGTCTGCACAGATTTTACCATAAGAGGGATGGGATCTTGCACATCAGCAGCCTCTCTGCTGGGGATGCTGGGACTTACCGCTGTACAGCCAGAAACCCAGCAGGTTATGTGGAACGGGTAGTCTTCCTGAAGGTGGGACTCAGGCCAGAAATCAGCAACCAGTACAACAACCTGGTAAGCATCATCAATGGAGAAACTCTGCAGCTCCATTGTATCACCCAGCCAAGCCAGCGGATGCAGATCTCATGGACATTGCCCAATGGGATGGTACTGGATGCTCCCCAGGCTGTTGGTCGCTTCTCTCTGCTGGAGAATGGGTCACTGACGGTGCGTGAGGCTTCTGTATTTGACAGGGGCACTTACCTGTGCAAGGTGTCCACAGAGTATGGCACTTCTGTTATGAGTGTGCCTGTCATCGTGATAGCCTATCCGCCCCGGATCACCAGTGAGCCAGCACCTGTCATCTATGCCAGGCCTGGAAATTCAGTAAAACTGAACTGCATGGCCATTGGGATTCCTAAAGCAGAAATAACATGGGAGCTTCCAGACAAATCACAGCTGACAACAGGAGCTCAATCCCGTCTGTATGGAAACAAATTCCTCCACCCTCAGGGGTCATTAGTCATCCAGCAGCCTACTCAAAGGGATGCAGGCTTCTATAAATGCACTGCTAAAAATATACTAGGCAGTGATTCGAAAACAACCTACATACACATATTCTAACACTAAAACAAATAACTCTGGCTGGATACTAGTGATCAAATCACTGCCAAGCGTGTGCAACAAGGAAAGCACTGCTTGCAATAAAGCTAGGAAGGCTGAGGGCAGAAAAAAATCCTGTTTTCTTGCAAAGTGTATTACTTTTTATTCAATACGGTAGTATGTCCCTGCAATAAGAGGAGGCAGTAGACGTACTGAAATTGAGGAGACCAACATGTTGGGAAAGGTCTTTAAATGGTTAAGATGGTGTAGTATGGTTTTTCCTGCTATTCAATAGCATCTGAGACCTAAAGTACTCTATTTTTGTCAATAGTCCAAAGCTATTCCTTGTTTTAACAAGCACCTTAAAAGTACCAAAGAAGTATTAACTGTTAATAAATGAGCTGCAGTGATAAAAGTGCTTTAGTAAAACATAATTTTTTTTATACCCTGCAGCGCTTTTACATAATCTAGCCTTATAGAATATGATTACTAACCTTTCTGTTCATTCTTCTATCAGCTCTTCAAATCAAAGACTAACTTAGCAAATAAGAGTGATCTGTTTTAACAAAAATAAATGCAGACGGTAGTTACCTTAGCATATGAACACACTCTTTCCAGCTACTAAGGATGCTACAGTCAAATAATTCATTATATATTTTATATATATTTTTAAATCAGACTATGAGACTAGAAAGAGTAGCAATGAACTTGGTCTCATTTTATAAATTATTGGTCTTTACAAGACTCTGATACATTACAGTGTTTTATAATATTAAGGTCAATATACTGTACATTTTATAATAAAAAATATTTAAAAAAAAATGTATTCACCGTGGTTTTAATTTTGTTTTCAGAAAAGAAGGAACTCTGAACACAGAGTATAAAGTTAAGTCATAAAACAGAAGTCATATAGTGCCATACGTACTCTTCATCCTTCAAAACATGATTTCCTAATAAAAATTTAACACTTCTGTTATGTGCATTTTGAAATACATTTATAAGTTCAGTATGTTTTCTGTGTTCAAAGGTGGTTTACTGGATAATGCACATAATTTTAGAAAGAATTATGAATTACGCTATTGAAATAATTACTGCAAAATGCTGTGTGTGCCCATGTTTCAAACTACTCCAGTCAGAATTTTGCAAATGTTAACTCAGTTTTAAAATAGACAGATTCTCAGAGATTTCTGAATTCTTAAAGTGCTAATTGTCCATAAAATTAGATCCATGTTTCAGAATATGATGAGAATAAAAGCTTTATTTTAATTTTCTCTATTGATTAAAGCATGACAGAAAGTGTAATTCTAATATTCACATTTTTTCAAAACTGTAAACAAGAATTTCCTCAACCCTAGAAATTTATCCAGTTTAGGAAAATTGAAAGCTGTTATAAAATCTATATTTATCATCATGGTAAATAGAACTGTACTACTTGAAGTAAAAAATATTTTGATTAGTACAAGGATGTTGAATTAAATGACAAAGACATTGCTGAAGATACAAGAAGCATAATTTATGTGATAAAATATTTTATAAAACTTACTTTTTAATAAATCAGTGCAAGCTACAAAGGTGTGGTTTGTACACAAGCATTTATTAAAGTTACAGTTATGTTACTGGCCTAATTAAGTAGCATTTAGTTATATCGTAGTTTCTCTTTTATGGTTTAAGCCCTTGGGCTCTAAATGAGAAAATGGATTGCTCCAGGCAAAGCATGTGCCTCAATATCTGGCAGGGTTGTAACTGCTTGTGAGAGTAGTTATTGAAAAAAGTGACAAGTGTTCAAGATTTTTCACAAGATTATTCATGTGGTCTTTTCAAATCTGGCTATTTTCCTGGAACAAGTCACAGTTTAGATATATCTTTAATTCCTTTCCTCAACTTCAGCACTCTTTTATGTTACAGCAGTTCATGGAAAACAATAATACAATTTTTAATAATAACACATTTTTTTAAAGGAGTCTAAAGTCAGCATTTTAGCATTGGAGAGGGAGTCAAGCACTATTCATTTGTCTGTCCAGTCTTCAGTTAACACTTATGTGAATTCAGAGGTATTTGTGGATGGGGAATGACTTCTATATATTTCCATTAAGCAGAATTTTTTTTTAATGTTAAGGCAAGAAAATACAATCCAAAATCAAACGTTTGATCTGTTAGGATCAAACAAAGCATCTGATAATGTATTATTCATCAATCCAGAATTTCCACTGCTGCCAATGGAAGTTTTGGAGACACAAGAAACTAAAGATCTGGCTCAAGACCTTTCCTTAATTCAAGTGAATACTTGCATGCTTGGAAAGTTCCCTCAAAATTGGACTTAATGTTTTTTCATGTATTATAATTTCCATGGCATTTGCCTTTACCGCTCTTATGAAAACATACTCCCAATGAGAGGCCTATAAAATATAATTCTCTTCCAAAATCAATGTAACTATAGCCTAACAAATATCGTATGAATACTTTTTACCCTCAAGCGGAGTTTGGCTGTCTGTCTTGTAATCTTTCTCTGCTGAAATACCAGTTGTCCAGTGTATCCAGCTTGAGTTCCTTTTGTATAAACAAAGCTCACAAGGAAATGAAGTCTGTCCTAGGGCTTCTCTTCTTAGGTCTGAATCTACATGTCATGCCATGTGCTGAATCATCTATCAAATGAAAGCAGTCATACGACTGTAAATTTCAGTCATAACTTCTTCCTTTATTTTCATGTAATTATCTGCAAGTTATGTTAAATAAATCAATGACAAATTTGCATTACTGCAAGGACTCAACACTTCATTAAGTTTTATTTTTTTTTTCCCCCAAGTCTTCATTCATCTTTCAGACCACGCAGGAAACACACATTCAGGGAAAATGGAATTTGTTCCTTTTCTGATTTTGAGAGGTGCTGGGAAATGGAGCGCTTGCTCTTGGTTTATAAAGTTTTCACAATTTTTACTTGATCAATCAAAGCAGGTCCTGAATAGTTTCATGCAAAGGAAAACTTGCCATTCATTGTTTTTTGCTTTGAAACTAGAGAAAAAAACCCCAACATTTGTTTGACAACATTTTTGGAGAAGCAGAGTAACAAGATGTCTCAATGCAATGGCACAGATTGCAAATGACTGGCATTATATATACATTTCCTGCGTGAGCCTTCACAAAGAGGTTCACTGTAACCTTATCCCAACATAACTAATAAAAAAAGATTGGAGGTAGGAATACTGGCCACAAAAGCAAAGCCCAGGGAATTTAACAGGGTATTTATGTCATCAAGATCTGATAAGTTCCTAAAACATTAGCCAATTAACCTACACATTTAAGTGATTGTCTTCAAAAGCTCATAAAGACCAATTGAGTTATAAGAAGACTGAAGAAATGCTGAAGTGGTAGTTGAGGAAACATAAAGCAGCCAAACCCTGGTGTCAAGAGAGGTACTTTGTTTAATTCATCACTAAACAATCAATCTAAGAGCATTTGTACAATAACACAGTGATAAGAAGCAGCTGGTCTGGAAGTTTCCACAACAAATCATATAATAACAAACTAGTTACCTTCCCACAAAACTAATTAGTCCAGAGTATGGGAAAAGAGAGAACTGGTATGTTGTATCTTATTTCAGCAGGTTTTTTTTTTATGTAGTCGCATAGGATGTTCTCAAGTCCAAATTAAGAAACGTGATTTATCTATTATAAGGTGGAAGAACAGATGAAACTGAAAAAATACGAAACTGAAAGAGATTAAAGCACATAGGACCCAACTGCAATTCAGAGTGTTCTTTCTAGATTGGTGAGATGAGTGGAAATTAAAAAAAACCAAAATCACTAAATAAAATGCAAGTAATATATTCAAAATGAACAGACTGAATACACGTACAGTGAACAACTAATGAAGGAGTAGGAGTAGGAGTTGTACAAGTTAACAACATGATGCCATTTCAAACAAAGCATTGTCACTTTGAATTCTATTCATAAGGGTTGTGTGAAGTAACATAATGGAGGTAATGGAGATAATTACTCTCTTTGCAGCCAAGCCTAAATACAAAGAAATAGGAAAGAGTTCAAGGAAGTGTTTTTAGAAAGATAACCTATAGGGATAAGTTGAAATTGGATAAGCATGTTCTTAAGAAAAAAACAAACAACAACAACAACAAAAGTATTAAATACAGCAGTTAATCAGATGTGTAGGAAGTCCTTATAGAGACAGTGGTCAGTAGTTTTTCAGGTTCACTGAGGTCAGTATGAAAAATAATGGAATTAACTTAGTCCAAGCAAGTTGTAGGCTAGATAATAGAACTTTGAGACTGTAAGAAGAGCTGAACAATATATTATTTTTCTTGAGAACATTTTGAAATGCCCATCTATGGAGACAGCTAAAACCAGTTTAGTCTGATATCTGTCAGTCAAGATCCTTGTCTAAGAAACTGAGAAATCTTAGATTTTTTTCAACATCTACATGCCTGTCTTTCCTAGATTTCCCTATGACTATGGTAGATACTAATCTACCAGATCATTACTAAGGCAGTGATCTGGAATGAAGTGAGGGGACACGGAAGCACCTCCTCCAACAGCAGTAATCTGTTAAGCTTTGCCCTGGCTTTTGATTTGAATTTGCCCTGTGAGAAAATGGGGGGAAAAAAAATCTCTTACATGTCTCTTAGGGTTTTTGTATTATACCTAAACTGTTCAATATATATACTTCCATATAGTCTTGTGGATGCTTTCCAGAAGGGTATGTAAGTGTACATTTACAACTGTATGTAGGTGATACTGACCAGAAGGCTGCTGTAGGTGGAGGACCCACATGATAGCAATCCCGAGCAGGTGCAAACCTGTGCAGTGCTGTGCTGGACACACCACATGGCCTCCAGATCCATCCTGTGCTGCTCTCACCCCTTGACCATAGAGTAAATTTGGCCAGTAATTCTAAGAGAGGCGTCTGCAGGCAGCTCCCAATTGGTGCTGGTGAATATACCACGGGCAAGGCTTTGCCTTTATCTAAAAGTGCAGTAACAGTTTCACCCATTCATATCTTCTTGGTTTGACAGTAGAAATGATGAATAGAGATGTTTTCTTTAAAAAAAAAACATCTCAAATGGCCAAACGGGTAAGCCTACCACGAATGGGCTCTGCAGTGTTCTGTGCCCTTGTTAAAGGCCCATTTGGTACTGTCAGAGTTTCCAGTGCAAGGTTATCTATACCAACCTCTCTTTCTTTATGGTGCTAGCTCCAATAGATGTCATTTGAAGCAATACTTTACAAAGTGCCTGTATTACTGAGATCGTAATGAACCAGTACCTCCTGGAGTAAGGCACAGTGTATTTATTCCTGTTGATAGCATTAAAGCTGTACAGTCTGATAATCATTCTAGTAAAGAAGTGTTATCTTTATAAAAAGTAGAGTTGCTAAGAAAGAGAATATGCAGGCAAATTATCCTTTGAAACAGTTTTCACTGTTTTTCACAAACTATGAAGTAATTCCACATTCTCTAAAGGCAGAACTTTCTGAATTGAATTTGCAGCAGCGTTCTAAAGCCAGATTTTTCCTTGGATTCTGGGTGACTTCAAGACTTCAAGTCCTCACACTGTGCCCCAGTTTCTCATAACCTTGCACAACAAACAAAACATTAATCTATACCCTAGCTGGTTTAGCACATTGAACACACAATTATCCTTAATAACAGTCACAAAGTTAACAATAATGAGAACAGTAAGTGTCTCAAGAAAATTCGTTTCCCCTCTCATTAATGAATGTTTTGCATACCCTGGGAAGCACTGTAAGACATACACTTACAACAAAGGTGCACTTGGCCCCATGAACTTATGCTATATGTCATGCTGTTCCATCAATCATAGTGTTTTAACTCATATAAATGGTTTCTTCCTGTGTTGGGAGAAAGCCATGTAAGGGATTAAATGGAGAGAAGACATGAGGTGAGACTCTGGGTACATGACCCCAGAGCATCAAAATTATTTGCAGTAAAAGGTTTGGTAGGCTGAGTTTTGAGTTTTCTTCATTATGACTTTTTATTTTAGTAGTTCAGACTTCATTTTGAATGTATTTGGGCTATATAGTGCCAAGCCTTTAAAAGAAAATGTATCCTGTTACAGTTTCCTCTTACAGCCTTCAATTCCATTCTTAAACTGCTGGACAAAGTTTAAGAGTTTTCAGCTTATCCAGTTGAACTTTTAGAAGTGAACTATTATTAGAGTAAAAATAGTCCTGCTGATTCATCCAACTCATCAGTGAATTTAAGTAAGATTCCCAGCTCATAAAAAAAAACCCACACAAAAAAAAGAAATAGGCTCTTCTTGCATAACCACATAGAGCAAATGCTGAAAGGCTTAATAATTGTTAGTTAAGGAAATCAGAAAACCTATTTTTTTTCCTCTCTGATTAACCTCACATAAAAAAGGGTAACACATATGTATATAGCATACAAAAATATAGGAAGTGAAACTACTCATCATGGGAGACTTACTCATCAAAGATTATCTTGAGCCCTTCCTCATTAGGGCTTTCTTCATACTGGATAATGTAGCCCATCAGACAAACTCAATTACTGAAGACTAAAATTGTGCTTCCTAACACTGTATGGGCTTCCACCAAGCTGAGGAAAACAAAAATTAGCAGTAATTAGAGATGTCAGACCATCCATGAGAGCACAATGTAGCTCAGAGTAATTTGTCATACTGACAATGTCTTAGCTTTTGCTATCCTTGCTAAAAACTTTTTGTAAAGATCAGTTGAAGCTGGTAAACCTACATATAATGCAAAGTATTGCTAAATACAGACTGGAATCTGAAAATCTGGTCCTGGATACGGGAAAACATAATGGCTAAGGTCTGTCTCCTATTCAACAAGATCCTAATGGATTGTGCCTTCCTTATCGTTATAGACATTCTGTGAGTCTAAGTGTCCTTGGGAAAAAAAGGAGGAAGCTGTTGCTTATGGAAGGTTTCTAATAGCCTGGGTCAGACTGACTTACTCCTGAAGTAATCCTGTNAATTTATTTGGCCTGATAAGAAAAAACACATCCTTTTCCATAACTGCAGAGCATGAAGTACTTTACAGTCCTGCAGAATGAAATCTCAGATGTGAGGAAGACCAGCCAGTGCTCCAACGTGCTGGACACATCACACTTGACTCAGGCTAGTTGAGGGACCATTTCTGATAATTTTGGAAGCAACTAGATATTCCACCTCACTCAGGGGCTCAGTTATTATTTGTCCTGGCAACATAGTATCTTCCAGCACATCTTTGAATAGCTGCTCTTTATTCTTCTCAGCCAGCATGAAATGCTTCGGAAATTGATGACCCAGCTGCAAATACTATAGTGAAACAGCAAATTTTGCAATGCTTTGATCATCTCAGCAAAACTCAGCTCTGGACTCTTTTATCTTCTATTCTGCCAGCATGATCCAGAGAAGACAATTGCAGTAGCTAGCAGTAACTAGCATCTGCTAATGTTACTTGGATGAGATTTACAATCTAGATAAAGAAAAGTGAGCTTTAAAAAATCCAGCTCGATATTCCTTGGCTTAATAACAACATAAATGAGCTGGGAAGGATCACACTGTACATTGAAAAATATGTATTTTAAAAAGGTATTAATGATTTTTTATTTTATTGTTTTCTGGGACATGCCACATATCTCTTAAAAATGTGAAGCTCCCTGT
>VZTM01030795.1:0-10058 GCA_013400555.1 Jacana jacana | reverse complement strand
TTAATCAGCGCTACTGGATTTATTTTACAAGTGTCCAGTAACTTAGTTCCCTAACAATCTCTCAGTGCTGAAGATGCCTTCCAAGTACTATTCTTACAATACAGACAACCCCTACCAGTTGGGGTTGCACTGCCCATACCAGTGCAGGCCAGGCTGACTGCACTGCAACTTCCACAATTCTCCGTTTTTCAAAAAAGTCTCTTTCTCCAATGTGTAATGTTAAAATATAACTAATTGCCATTTAGGTACACAATAAGTCTATCTTGAAGTCTGATAACTTGGATTTACATTCCCACACCTATTACAGGATCAAGAGCTTAGTCTTTTCTGTTAAAAGTATTCAGTAAGTTTAGGATATTTTGTCTTTGACAAATGTTGCCTGTAAGAACAGTAGACAAATTACTTAAGTGTTTTTTTCAAGAGGCTAAAAGTATTTAGGAGTATACATCCCTCTTGCAGACTTACTTTCATCACTTTGTTTTAGATAACCTTCTTGAAAGTTGGCATATCAATCCATCCTTGTTTTATAAAGAATTTGTGAGTATGATGACAAAGAGGACTAGTGAATGCTGTATTACTGTTTTTTGCTTCTTGCATAGACAATTTTCTCCAGCCATTAGAAAAAATACCAAGTTGTAAAGTTCATGACCAAAAATGAGACACTTCAGTAGAAGAATTTACTTCCAAATGACCAACTATTACTACAGGAAGAAAAAAAATTGTTTATTCACAAATTCTTTTTATACAGCTCACAGAAGGCCACTATTTCCTGAACATGACCATTGAGGCCTACACTATAAGACATCTGTCTCTACATCACTACTTTTAAGCATCGACAGAACCACTGAACTGTACCTGTGAAAGTAGCTGGTTAAGTATCATCTTCTCTCTCCTAGCTGCCTTAAGGAAGAACATCACAGAGCCTACACTGACATTACTCTAGCTATTTACTAATACTCCAGGTATGCTTGGTGGACAAGGGTGGTGTTGTGAGCCATCTATCTAGAGGTCCCTTCCAACTTTTTTCCTTCTATGATTCCACAACACATGGTACGTTCTGCTCAGGATACTACTTAGAAGAGCTGTCTGTAGCTTTGCCAACGTCTTCTGAGATCCATTGCATGTGAGTTGGTACACAACTTACTGCAACAATAAAAGCTGGAATCAGCCCTGTGTAGATAGAAAAAATTTTGCATCTATAGGAAGTCAGCCAACTGCTTGTGTTGGTTTGGTTGGGGTTTGGTAGAGTTAATTTTCTTCATAGTAGCTAGCATGGGCCTAAGTTTTGGATTTGAGCTGAAAACATTATTGATAATATTGGGATGTTTTCATTACCACTGAGCAGCACTTACACAGTCAAGGCCTTTTCTGCCCCTCACACCTCCCTGCCAGTGAGTAGGCACAGGGACTGCACTAAAAATTTGGAGGGGACATGGCAATAAAACTAGCAGGAAGATTGACAGGGTGCTGTGTGGGCACTGGCTTGGCATCAGTTGGTTACTGGTGAGCAATTGTTTTATTTGTATCACTTGTCTTTCTTGGGTTTTATTTCTGTCTCTGTGGTATTTTCCTTTTAATTATTATTGCTGTTGTATTTAAATTATTAAACTGTTCTTATCTCAACCTACCAGTTTTCTCACTGTTACCCTTTGAATCCTCTTCCCCAGTCCTGCTCAGGGGTAGGACGGAGCATGGAATGAGTGCCTGCATGGTGCTTAGCTGCCAGCCAGCTGGAGTTAAACCACAATTCTGCTATTTCAGACAGTAGACAGCAGCACCCTTTTTAATTTTTTTTTTAATTCACAAGCAATCTGCATTCATTTTTGGCACAAAATGTCTGCTGCTATTGATTCCCTGATTACTTCATGTATATGCAAAACTTACCTTTCTTATCTATTTGCTAAGTGCGGGTTCTTTTGAGGTTTCTTTGGACATGTATAGCAGCCCGAATAAATAGGAAAAAAATTCTTCTCTGTCATTCTCTAAGTAGTACATATTAGACTACAATTCTTTGGCATATTAGAATGCTGAAAACTGAAAAACCTTTTAACAATCTAATGTGGTCCAAAGTCTCAACTTACTTGCTAATCAAAATACGTGTTACTTGTTTCAGAGATACTTTCACTTTAAACCCAAGGGTCAAAACGTTTCTCAGTGTTTTAGAACATGGGCTGAAATAACACAAGAAAACAAAAGAAGTAACTGCAAATAAAGTGATGTGGTTTTGCACTGCTTTTTTCAGCAATTCTTATTCCTGTCTTTTCACACTGGCTGGAATTTTTCTGCTTTAGAATACACGTACAATTGTATTGCTCCTCAGAATGCTTCTCTATTTGTAGTCAAATTACACCTTTACAAATTTAACTTCGACCCCATTAGCAGGTGTTCAACAGCTGTGAAGCATCAGTTATGTTATTTCACTCAAACAATCTACTCAAACAAAAACGTACATCCATTTTTCCTCTGGTTCAGTGAATGCAAAACGTGTTTATCATGCTTGAAAATACTCACAAATACAGCAAAAAGAATACAGGTAAATGGAGAGGGAGGAGACAAACTATATACAGCCATAATAGTAATGGCTCACCTGGGGATTTTGCTGATGAATAAGCACTGGAGTAGTGGCCACCCCTCTTTACTGTACTCATATATTTGATACAAAGGAAAAAGACAGTAAGGGAAGAAGTTATTAAACAGCTCTGAACATGCATGAAAGGAAGAAGGGTGAAGATAAGTAAAGACTACATGAGAAAAAATGGCAAGTAAATAGAAGGATAAATAACCAGACACTTTGGACAAATTTTCTACATTAACCTAACCAAAGGGTGTCCAATTAGAAATACATAAAGGCAGTACTAACTTCTAAATACTTTGCATAAAATTCACTGTTGATAGATTTCTCATGCTATCTCACTGAATTTAACATTACTGCATGAAATGTAGATCAATAGTGAAACCTGCCCTTCACGCTATGCTTTTCTTTGTTGTTACTGTGATCAAACTTTGAAGCTTTTCAGTTATATATTCAACCTTTATCTACAGGTGATCAATATTCCACTTTGAAAGAACCCAAAGACATAAAATTATTTTAACCAGCATCAATTAAGCAAAACAAGTATTGATACAGAGATGAGAATATGGAACATGCTGCAGTTTTGAATATAGGCACAGGAGCTTACATGTATAGTTACATTCAAAACAGAGCGTTATATATTGACATATTCAATGGTTTGATTTCAGGGATCTACTTCTCCAGGTCTGAGGGGAAAAAAAGATATCTAGTTTTACTGCATTTGGACATTAAATGCAGTGGTAAAAAAAAGGAAAAAAACCACAAGTTTCTCCCTTCTATTAATTTGCATAAAGGATTAAATGGTTGGAACATATGGTGTTCAGCCAAACTGCTGGCAAAAATAAAATGTGAACCTTTCTTTGAAATTACAGGAAGCACAACAAGAAGAAAAAAGTATTTCTCTGTTAATGGGAAATAACATTCCAGAATTTCTCCTAAAATCACTTGAAACAACAGAATACAGTATTGCCAACAACATTTGGCTTACATAGGAGGTAAATTTCAAATTCTAAACACTTAAGGGTATACTCTAGTTCAATGAACGTGAATTTAACCATACAACTATCCTGTAGTTAAGTCTTCAAGAAAATCATATGTCATGATGGAAACAGCCCAAGTGTACAATTACCACAAATTATTCCAATGTTCATAACCTGAAACTTTTGGGGCCTGTTTATTAAAAAATAAAACCCACACATCTCAGGTATCAAATATAAATGTAAATTTAATTATTAATTAGTATTAAATCTATGACACAAACCGAAAAAAAACCATGTTTTCCCTCAGGAAACAAAGGATGGCGCTTGTATTTCAGAGCCAACAATTTTCTTCTCCATTAAACTCTAACTTTCATGTATTTTCCGTGTTCAGCTCCTTCCTAGTAGTACCTGAGGCAGGTGACTTGCTTCTACGTGAAGGTCCTGGACTTTTGGACCCAGTATGCCTCATGCCAGATGATCGGGAATAAGAGGACTTCATAACACGGCATTCTACAAAGCAAGCAGATAGAGTTTTAATAACAGTTCAATGCATAGGCTTCCTCCATACACTATTGTTGCTCTTTATTATCCAGAAAACAAATATCAGTGTTTTCTACAGCTGCTTGCCCAACTGAGTGAAGCAAATTTATAAGAGCATCTCAGAACTTAACCTACATACCATACAAATATATTTGAGCTACTCAAATGCTGTATGTATATTCTACATGTAATATTTCTTCATGTATCACAGCTGAATTATTACTATATCTCAACTACGTACAACTGAAAGAGTAAAGAAGTCAGGTGATGCCAAAGTTCTTTTGATAATTCAGTAAATCCTGCACAATGTAACGACAGCTTCGTATGGGACAACTGCACAGCAAGCCCCTTTTACCTTCTTTTGCAAGAATCTGATGTTGTGACCAATTTTTAAAGTAAAAACTGTCTGAGGGGCTGAGGGGAGACCTCATCACTTTCTACAAGTGCTTGAAAGGGCATTGTAGAGAGGTTGGTGCTGGTCTCTTCTCACGGGCAATTAGCGATAGAACAAGAGGGAATGGCTGCAAGCTGCAGCAGGGTAGGGTTAGGCTGGACATTAGGAAAAAAATTTTCACAGAAAGAGTAGTCAGTCAGTGGAATCAGCTGCCCAGGGAGGCGGTGGAGTCACCATCCCTGACTGTGTTTAAGAGTAGACTGGATATGGTGTTGAGGGATCTGGTGTAGGGGAGAACTTGTAGAGTAGGGCTGGTGGTTAGACTTGATGATCCCAAGGGTCTCTTCCAACCTGTATGATTCTATGATTCTAAGACAGTGATATGAAAATCATCTTATAGTCACAGCTGTCAAAAGTGAACTTTTTTTAGCAGATTTTATATCCATTAGATCCATGACTGAACCGTTTAAAATTCAGTGCTGTTTTCCCTGTAACTTTAGGGACAGGGACGGTGTTCCAAGAAAACAGATAAAGTTTGTTAGTGCATTTTAACAGACTTACAGAATTGAGATGATGATTTAGAAAAAACTTTTTAAATCATAGAAAAGTATATTCCCATGTTTTTTTTTCCTACATCATACAGCTCTTGAAGATTGAGCAATGATGTTCAATGAAGTTCTCAATAAAGACTATTTCAGTGGGTTTAGGATGTACAGTCTTACCGCTGTGATCCAACACGAAGTCATCCTGAGCATACCGGTATTTCTCAGGCCCACATGCAATGAAGACGTCATCATCTCCAAAGAAGTCCTGCAGGCATGTCACCTTGACAGCAAAATATGCAAAGCAAAATAAACAAATGCAGTACTTTCAAATAATAAATATTCAGTTAGCAGTTATTAATGTTGGAGTTTTCCTTTTCACAGTGATACCATAATGTTCTTTTATAATGACAGAAACACTCCAGTTCTCAAGTACTTCAGTTCTCCCAGTAGTGCAGGGCCAAGAATGTAAAATGATTGACCCTCACCTCAAAAAACCACCTTCTCTTACATTTAACACCTGTATTTTTGCCTAGAACTACACATGGATGCTGATGACTTTGACAAGATCAGCTATAAACACTACTCAAGTATCAAAGCTTCTTGTATTCTTACACTAATTGGTTATGGGAAAATCTGTCAAGTTAAAACGATTGCATCTACAAATGTCTCGTTTTATGCTCTAAGGCATTTGATTTCCATATTTTTAATGTCCTGTTAAGAAACATCCTGCTTTATTAAAAGGTATTCCCTATTAAATGCCTTCTGCAGCTCTGTTTGTTCTTAATTGTCTCAGTAATTCTGTTGCTATTTGAAGTATATACTGTATATACAGTATGTATAGTATTTCAAGATGGATAGGGGTATAAAAAAGAAAAATGTTTTACACGTTCTTCAAAAACACAGAACCAAAGACCTTGAAAAATCCTCACTCCTCAAAAGTCAATGAAAGTCAGCTTGCAAAGAGGCAAGTTTCTGCTTTAAAACCAACTAAACCCAAAAATAACATGACAAGAAATCCCACTGAACCCATTCTAACTCCTTTGTAAGGAAACAAAGTTTGCAGGTAGCAAGCTATTTTCTAAATTGAAAAAGATTAAATTTTTACTGTATGATTGTTTCTCTATTCTTTTAACATTGCACACCCAATAAAAGCTGTGTAGAAGCTACGGAATTTAGAACAATCACTTGGTAAAACCATGTAATTAAAGAGGTAAAACAAAAAAAAACACCTGCTTTTAGGGAAAATAGCTTTTTTCCTTCCCAGATACATGTCAACACTATTTGCATATTTTTCCCACTGTGATAACAGTAAACATTGGCAAAACTACAGGGCAGGGTCTCTACTGCCTGCAGTATTCTGAGAAACACTTGGAATATCAATGACCTGCAGCTCACTGCAGGAAGACCTACTCAGGGCATTCACCAGCAGCGCAGTTGTCATGGCAGCTAACCCAGGAATTACAGCCTGTGCCCTGACAGCAAGATGTGCCACACACAGCATCCAGCATCTGTGTCACTGTGTTAGGTAGCCAAAGGACTCCAGCCATCACCAAAATCCTTGTATTGTTACCTCACCATTGAGTCTGTTCTCATTGATGAAAGACATTTTCAGCTGTACCTGAAACTGTTGCTTCTAGTCAACTGGATTTGAAAGGCTGTAAAAATTTAAGAGAATCCGGGGGTGTATTAGAAGGGGTGTCTTAGTAGGTCGAGAGAGGTACTCCTCCCCCTTTACTCTACACCCTGGTGAGACCCCATATGGAATATTGTGTCCAGTTCTGGGTCCCTCAGTTCAAGAAGGACAGGGAACTGCTTGAGAGAGTCCAAGCCAGGGCTACCAAGATGATTAAGGGAGTGGAGCATCTCCCATATGAGGAAAGGCTGAGGGAGCTGGGTCTCTTTAGCTTGGAGAAGAGGAAACTGAGGAGTGACCTTATTAATGTTTATAAATATGTAAAGAGTGAGTGTCAGGAGGATGGAGCCAGGCTCTTCTCAGTAACATCCAATGATAGGACAAAGGGTAATGGATGCAAGCTGGAACATAAGAGATTCCAGTTAAATATGAGGAAAAATTTCTTCACAGTGAGAGTGATCTGATCTAGGTGTTCCTGCTCCAGCAGGGGGATTGGACTAGATGATCTTTCAAGGTCCTTTCCAATCCCTGATATTCTGTGATTCTGTGAAATTTTACTAACATAGGATTTATTCCTCTCTACTTAATAACTGTCTCTACTAAGAGGCCTCATCATTTCCACAGATTTCAGGAATCCAGCAACCAACCAAAACCCACCAGTACAGGAAAAGCTGTGAGAATGCTTTCAGAACACTTACCCTAGTTGCACGGCTGGACATGGGCAAAGATGTTCTGAGGGGCACAAGGCCACACCAAAAGCCCCCCAAATCAGCTGCCATTTCCACAAGCTCTGCCTACATCACTGCTCTACTTATGCTGGCAATGCCCTTGCAGTGCTATTTCAAACAGGTTAGAGTTAACTGCTGTAGTTTAGCAGAGCTTAAAATTAAACTTTCTGTTGTGATTCAAAGTCCCCCTCACCCTTAACCCATCCAGTCCAACATCTGAGCTGAGGGTAAGAGAGGAGAGAATGGCAGGTCTTACATCAGACTCTGGGAAATACACAGGGATTGAAGTGCATGCAGCAGCATCCTTTTGTTGTCTGCATAGAAATTTGAGAAATGAAGGGTCAGGTCTGTGCAAAAAGATGACAGGAGGAGCCTCAGAAACACACCTTAAAATCTTTTGTAAATGGCTATTGGGAAAGGGGATAGAAAACTTTAAGAAAGGTATTAATTTCAATATGTGTTTTCCCACATATTCACATATATACAGTTTACCCAGGCAAGAATATACAGGAATAATCATGAGTACTATCAGATAAACTGCTGGAGGTGAAGCAGTGGTACCTCCATCTGCTCACACACGGTGTGCCTGACCTGTGTGACTTCCAACTGTCAGTCACAGACTGATTTCAGCTTACTGTAGAAGATACTAAACTATGCTTATAACTGGAAGCCAGATAAATGGAAGTATAAGAAAGATTTACATAGATGCTTGCTATATTCCCACACCAAACACTGGAAGCCCTTTTTCTTCTATAAGAGTCCTGACTGGCTACAAATAAAATATAGGCAAGAAAAAAAATATTGAAAAAGTATATTCAACTAAGAACACAGACCTTCTAGAATTTACCAATCCCAAATAACCATACACAGTGAGGGAAGTACTTCTAAAACCAAGTTCATGAAAGTCTTCTGTTTTCCTAAACGTACCATCTAATGGTACTTATTTTCCCTGGCCTTTATCATAATAAAGTCAAAGAAGCAGCTCCCAAGGTTCAAACAGATGCTAAAATAAACAATCTTCACCTCCTACAGAATTAAAATTTAAATATATGCTGCAATTAATGTTAACAGTTTTTTTCTCACTTAATGTGCAAAAAGCTACTACAGGAAAGCTGAAATGAATAAATTGTGTGGGATTTTCAATGCTGTAGGTCCCCTGTGGTCTACCTTGCAAATCTACAAATCCGATCCAAAGAATATACTTAGATCATATAGGAATGCTTTATAGCTCTGAGCAGGACGTTCAGAAATTTAAAAACAACAAAAAATTTTGAAATAATTGGGTTTTATTTTTTTTAATTACTTCCATTAGCAGTAGAACTTGTGCATACATATAGCATGTCAGTCATTCCAGTAAGTTAGGGATCAAAATATGGCTGGTCAAACTGGTGTATGAAAAGTGCTGCTTCTCTTTCCAATAAGCACCTATTGTCTGTCATTACCCTTTCTTTGTTTTGCTGCACTTGTTGCTAAAAGAACTATTCAGTCCTTCTAAAAAAAAAAAAAAAAATGCTTTTCATAGCAAGATAGTATTAACAAAGCTGCATATAAGTGTACCATGGCAAAAATAGTCAAATACAGAGTCATTTACCGAAGTAACAACTCTGTTGCTAGCCCTGATGCTCTGAGCTTCTGTGCATGAACCTAAAAATGTGAAAAGCTTTAGACACCTTGAGGAGGTTAAGCACCAAAGCAAGATCTGATTTTCAATGGTGCTGTGAGATTTTTAAAAATCATAGCTATTAGGTCATTTTTGAGACTCAAATCTGGCCACTTTCTAGTTTACATCCACGAAAACTCTGTCCAAGTACTTTAAATGCACGCTTGCCTTGCAGTACTGCTCAAACAGAATGTATTTATCCTGTCTGTGACTTTAATTACCACAGATAATGCTCTTTTAAAAGAACAAGATGAACATTATTTGTTTGTCTACAGGAAAAAAAAAATTATATTCTAAATCTGATTTTCTTATGGAAGGCATATACAGACCTGCACATGTAGTAGACAAGACAAAAAGGCCAAATTCTCAAGGCATACGTTCAGCAGAACAAGAAAGCAAGGTATTTTATCTCAAGAAAAGTTTAAAGCAGAAGGTTACTATGGTATCCACAAGGCTGAATTTGCAACATTTACTGCCTTATGTGATATGCAGCTGTGGCTTTCGCTAAATAGGTAAGTGCTAAGTTGATGGAAAAGTACTGAGTAGGGGTATAAAAGACAGTGTTGTAACAATAAACAATCTTGGTTGCTCATGAACTCGGAGGTCCATGCCTTTGTATGCCATGTGCACAAGGATGTTTTTTAGGGTTTATATAACCAACACTAAAAAGACTTATACCAAAGGAGTTTCACGCTTCCTTGAATTCTTTTTTTTTTTCCCCCCACTTAGGAAAGCAAAATATATTTTGAAAAACTGCTTTAGGGAGACTTTAGACAGGTTATCTTGCTAACTCTGGTTGTTTCAGTTAACATGTTTTAAATGCGTTAAACCCTATTTATTTCTAAATACAGCACCTTTTCCCAGCACAACATTGCCCATGTTCTGCTGATAACTCCACTGACGTCTCTATATTTAGAACAAAAAGTGACTTATTTGTGCTCCTCTGACAACTCAGATTGCTATCAGGGTGTCTTGTTACACTTGTTTTTGTTTTGTTTTTTTTTTT
>VZTM01030792.1:1051-29744 GCA_013400555.1 Jacana jacana | reverse complement strand
TGGAGTTGCAAGAAAACATACTTTTCTGCTCTATCCTGCCAGTCGTCTTTGCTCACTCTTGGTGTCTTAGTCCCTAACCTAACCTCTACGATCCTCTTCCTGTCAATGTAAATGCAGACAGAGGTCACAAAATATGTCACTTCCCCTTTTCTATTGGCTTTGAGTGCAGAATAACATTCTGAATAATGTCTTCCTTCCTAAAAGCTGGTGGCATGAAGTAATGTGGTGAATTCAACAAATTATAGGAAATTCTTAGACCATTTTTTAGCTCTTCTAAGACTTGTCTAAGTAAAAAATCAAGAGTCATCGCTAGCAGGAATCCTGTTTGTGAACTCATACTGCTCTGCTCATCCCATACTGGCATTATTAAGGTATAGGCTGATCTGTATCTGGTGTTCCATATGTAATATGCTAATCATCTGCAAATGTTGGAGTGTGTTAATGGGTCATGGATTCCCTAGTTATTTGAATGATTTTTCTGTACGAAAACCTGAAAATTGGTAAGTGAAATACAAAATTGGCAGAAGCTCTACCTGATGACAGTTGAGTATGTTCCTCTTAATATGTCTTTTGATAAAGAGCTTATATTGGGCAGCAAATGCCCCAAACTTTTCTCTAGTCTGTCTGTAGTGAGAAGGTTATCTGAGGGAAGGAAAGTAGAATAATGCCCCTTAAACCGGTACATCTTGTGGATCTCCTGATGTCTCTTAGGGCCGTTCCTTTAATACAGGCCCTATTCAGAAGTACAAGGGGAGGAGAATATGAAATTATGAATATATGAAATGAGAATATGAAATTGCAGATTAGATGTGGTGTTGAGAGATCTAGTGTAGGGGGGAACTTGTAGAGAAGGGCTGATGGTTGGACTTGATGATCCCAGGGGTCTCTTCCAACCTAAATGATTCTATGATTCTATGAAAGATTAACTAAATATGCAGAAAGGGCATTTTCTGCTACAACTAATTTTTAAAGGAATGTTGCAGCATTTAGTTACAGTCTAGGGTGTTTCCCTGTTACGGTTTAAATTTCAGCAAACATCTTGTTCTCTTAATATTCCAATATTATTTTCTTTTTTTGCTTTTCCTGTCTCCCCTTGTGCAAACAAAAATATGGTTAGGTCTTCACTGGACAATTATTCCTTAAGCTTATGCATTTTGGGGGGTATTTTATATAAATCAATTGCTACTTGTAGCAAAGGTGCCATCAGTTCCAATTCAAAGTCCTCTTTTCATCCGAATAGTGAATGTTTTGCTTCAGCTTCCAAAACTGTTGCCTACTGGGCAATTGCCTGATGGGCTTTATCTAAACATGCCAAATAGTTTTTCTTCTTTCCTCTATTTTCTCTTTTCCTGCATATTTTTCCCATTTTACCCATTTCTCAGTTGCGTTGGCACTGGTTTAATGTACAGGTGAGTCAAAACTTTACATTGCACTTGTAAATCCAGCCCATCCGTTCATCCAGATGCTTGTAATGGACTGCCCTAGCCTTTGCATTAGTCACAATCTCCTCATGCACACCCACCCATATAAAGCTCATAAATAACCATATAAACCCATATAAACTTCATAAAGTTACAAAGTCTACACTGTGCAAAACCGTTTGGTTTGGGGGTTTTAATTCATAGTCTAAAAGCGTGGCATCAGAATTTCGCGGTGTGTGATGCAACTGTAGTTGAAGTATTAGAAGGTAATGCTCGTCAGGGACTGGTTCTTAATTCCAGCATTTCTTTATGCTCTTCTGGTGATGTAAACCATCATAAAAGTATTTTAATGATATGCAAGCATTATGTTGCTATGACATTTTAACTTTTCCCTTTTTCATTCTTCATACTGTGAGATGTGAATAAAGAAGGTTCAGGGATCAGGTTTAAGGTGCTTTAAAATGAAACTTTGTAACAGTTCCATCTATATAAAACATTTGTATGCATAACGTCCATGTGAAGTAATTGCAAATCTATGCTAAATTTTAAGAGCTGATGTAGTGAGCATTCCAAGACAATTTTTGCGGAAGCAGCACATCTCAGTGGTTTTTAATGAATTCTGATTTTTAACATCATGCAGGTGCAGTGGCTCTCCATCTGACAGATGCATTATATCTTGTACAAAGTTCAGAATGACTCTTTGAAAACTGTTGGACTTGGTCCCTATTGCAGTGAGAGGGAGAAGAGTGCCAGGGCAATTACGACCTTGAGCAGGTCAGAAGCAGATCATCGGAGGTTTTCGCTTATTAGCACGTATGTTTTGTGCACCTTTGTTAGGAGATGTCAATTACAGACAGACAAGGCATTTCAATTTGCACTGTACCTTTTCTGTTCCACGACTGCACAGTCAACTTCTTAGTCAAGTTAATATACAGACTGATAGTCATAAGTAGTTCAGTTGATAATTAGGCAGATGTTACTCTTCCTAAGACCAGCCTCTTCTGTAGCATGGCAAAGTACCAGGAACCTTGACTACTGAACCCTTAACTGTTCCTTCTGCAAAAACAAACTTGCAAGCTTCAGTATCTATTTCCACATGGGGTGGTGCGGAGGGAACAAAAGAACACTACCATGCAAAAAAACCCCGCCATCAAACCAAAAACACACCACCAAGAAAGCCCCACAATACAGATAATCTTGCCTTTAGGCATCGTGGTTATGACTGACTGTAATAAGCAGAGTTCTTGCAACAGATTATGCTGTCACCATACAATTGCTTTGCTAGCACTTTGGAAATATGCTAAAACTAACAAACATCATTTGTTTTCAAGTGTCTGGTTAGAGTCTTAAATAAACCAGTCACCTTCTTCCATTTCTTATGTAAGAGTATCTTTTAAAAAAATAACCTAAAAAAACTTGCACAAAAAAAACCAAAACCTGAAGATAACAATTAACCCAGTTGAAAGGGGGGAAAAAAG
The DNA here is from genome assembly GCA_013400555.1 of Jacana jacana. Lineage (NCBI taxonomy): Eukaryota > Metazoa > Chordata > Aves > Charadriiformes > Jacanidae > Jacana > Jacana jacana. The sequence goes on along the minus strand of VZTM01030792.1, from coordinate 26,845 downwards.
ACTCTGAAACAATGAATACACAAAGCAGGCAAATTGATGAGGGACATTCTTCTGATATACACACTGATTATGTTTATACCAACATAAATATTTATGAACCACCAAGGATGCTGCTTTTGAAACAGTCTGCAAAGCAGCATTTTCATTCTTTGGAATGTCACTATATTTCAAAGCTTGTTTTCTTTCCAAATGAAGATGAAAAGTCAAATTTTTGTGAGATGAAAAATCAGGAAATTATTTCTACTTGATAGAATTTAAACGGTTTATAGTACTGTTTTCATCTGTTTATTTACTTGTAAGAAGAAGGAAAATGAAACAGAATGTAAATGTACCATTTAATTTGGCATAGTACAAATGAGAATCTGAAACTCTCAAGGCTTCCCCTTTCCTTCCCAGGTTGCTCAAAATACTCATGCTTTCGCAAGGGGGTTTGGCAGTCTTGTGTTTTCCTAGCTTAAATAGTTTTGCCTTCTGTTAGTATAATTCTTTTTTAATGCAACTTAAATTTGTTCTGCGGTTAAAGAGAATCATAGAATCATAGAATCATTTAGGTTTGGAAGAGACCCCTGGGATCATCAAGTCCAACCATCAGCCCTACTCTACAAGTTCTCCCCTACACTAGATCCCTCAACACCACATCTGATCTGCTCTTAAACGCAGTCAGGGATGGTGACTCCACCACCTCCCTGGGCAGCTGATTCCACTGACTGACCACTCTCTCCGTGAAAAATTTTTTCCTAATGTCCAGCCTAAACCTACCCTGCTGCAGCTTGCAGCCATTCCCTCTTGTCCTGTCGCTCATTGCCCTGAGAAGAGACCAGCAGCAATCTCTCTACAGTGCCCTTTCAAGCAGTTGTAGAGAGTGATGAGGTCTCCCCTCAGCCTCCTCTTCCTCAAACTAAACAACCCCAACTCCCTCAATCGATCCTCATAAGCCTTATTCTCCAGGCCTCTCACCAGCTTTGTTGCCCTCCTCTGTACTCGCTCCAGCACCTTGATATCTCTCTTGTGCTGAGGTGCCCAGAACTGGACACAAGACTCAAGGTGCGGCCTCACCAGTGCTGAGTACAGGGGGACAATCACCTCCCTGCTTCTGCTGGTCACACAGAAGCTGGCCACACATCCTGCTGGAATACCTACCTGAACTACTGTTTGATGTTAAAACATCAACAAGTTTTAACTTAAGTCATGAGATAAAAATTCTATCGGAACCCCCAGCAAATCATACTGTCACACTGTTGGTTTGAGCGGAAATGCAAGAAAAGTAATGTATTGTACTGTGGCGTGTTCTGATTTGGGGTTGGTGCTTTCGTGTTGTCTTCAAAAAGAGCCAGAAAACATTGAACCAACATTTGTGTCAGCAACTTGGCAATACCTTATGCAGAGTTTTATTCTGCTGCTTGGTGCTTGAAGTGGAACTATAGGCTACAAATGAGAGCAGCATCACTGTCTCCTCGGTGACCCGCTGCAGTTTTGTGGATCAACCGCTATGTCTGGAGGTTTCGCTGCAGGCAGTCTGAGTGGGCTAGGCTGGATTTGTGAGGAGTAATTTATCTCCCTACAAGGCAGCATGGGGCAGCTGATAAGCAATGTCTTAAAGCTGTAGGAGACAGCGGCTGCCAGCTCAGAACTTCAACTGAATTTTTGGCTCTCGCTCCCTGTGCCTGGTAGGGTAGTCCAATATCGGCTAGCCCGAAACTCAGCAAGGAGCTCTTGCACTCCTGGTGAAGAATGTTGCCTCTTTTATAAACATGGTTTTCCAGTTTCTGCTGGGTCTGTTTCAGCCATTACTTCCTCATTTCTTCAAATTCTGGTGTTGGGTCAAATAAGTCACACAAACTAGCCATCAGCTGGCAAACTCAAGCATACAAATCTGGGATATATTTTAGGCCCATTTACCTCTTACAGTTCATGCAGCATATTGCTGTCTGAAAGTGGCTTAGTATGAGCAATTGAAAGTGGCAGTATGAGGCATTCTCTTTTACACACTTGGAGTCTTTTGTCTACGTATAAAATTCTTTTAATGAATCTTTTTATATTATTTACTTTAATAATTGTATAGGGAAGCAGACCGGTTAACTGATATATCCTGTCTCAGGATTATTTTAAGCTACTAGCAAAGTGTACACTTCTCAAAATGTGGGGTTTATATTTGTATTTTCCCCAGCATGTTTGAATTTTACAGATGGCTAGTATTTCATTCATCCCACAGCAGTAACCCTCAAGCAAAAGGGATAGTAAGTCAACCTTTTTCAGTGTCAGTAGTTAGCATTTATTTTTATCTGCTTTGTGAAAAAAAATGCAAACAAACAAAAAAACCCGACCCCAAAACCTCAAAAGAAACAAAAAATGTAACCACCAACAAACCAACCTGATCTACCGTTTAATCTTCAGTGCATGATTATTTAACGTCATCCTAGTACATTTTTTTTGCTGTGAGTTAGAAGTACAATAAAAATTTAAATGTCTTCCTGCTAAGTAGTGGAATTGAAGTTGTTGTAGAAAGAAAATGCATTGTGCTGAACAGTAGGAACACTGGACTTTGCCAGGGCTATGCTTTTTTTTTTTATGTCAGGTCATTGAAGCAAGTCTGTTTCTTAAAACAAATTATTTTGAGAGAACTCTGTAAAAGAAACCTGACTTTAAAATGCTTTCAATTCTTCTGATTTTGAAAAGCTCTCTGTATTCTGAAACATTGCTAATATGTAATTCTGGGTCATAATGTTTGCCTTTCTTCTTAACAATAGGTTTGAATTAACTAGCAGAGCACTATGTGCATTATGTTGGAGTGGTGGTGTTAAACTCCATAATTAAAACTCTCAAATGAACACTTTGAAAATATGTTTGTATCTTACTGATCTATATTTTCTAAACAGTATGCAATTTGAAGATGTGATTATGTTCAAAAACTTCTTTGACGTATGTTGCCATAATGTTTAATTGCTGAGTTAGGAACCTGAAAGGGTTGATGTATTTTGGAAATGTTTTACTGTTTTTTCATGCTTCAGTTTGGTGAAAATTCTCTGCTAATGTTAAGATTTTCTACATGAGAGTTGGATGTGCACTCTGTAGATGCATGTGGATTCTGCATGAGATAAGTCTATAACAAATTTTGTACTCCTTTTATTTCTGTAAACTTATTTTGAGATTAGAATATCGACTTTTATTTTCTGTGCTGGTTTTTGCATTTCTGTGTCTTTTGGATTTTTTTTGTTCAAGATCTCATAGAAGGCCTTTGAGCTTACAACTTATCTCAGTCTGTTTGAGCACAGAAAGTTCCTATGCCAGTAAGCACATTGTGGTGAGATTTCTTCAGGGGTTCTGCACACCTTTCTCATTTGTTCCATGCCTCAAAGTGTGGTGCTAGGATGTGTTATATGATACATGTCTGAACAACCCACTAAGGACCATGCTCACAAAGGAGCTTTTCTGACTCCAGGATAACTTTGTAAGTGAATCAGGTCATTGTAGGAATGGGTATTAATGAAATGCAACCGGACAATGTGCAACAAGCCTCTCAATTAAAGGCTGTCACAACACTGATACCTTGTGTTTTGAAGTGCACGCTATGTTTTCAGCCTGGCTACGCTCATATAAATCTAGAAAGCACATGTTTGAAGACAGCAATGATGAGAACTGCTATCACATATGTATTTTCACTAAGAGGTTGAGTGGCAAGCAGGCAGGCAGAACATCCAAAATGTTTGAGTGCACTGCTGAAAAATGTGTGGATACCATGGTCACTATAGGGAGTATGTTACACCCTAGAAATGTTCCAGAATAATGGGACTAGCTCACATACAATAAACCTAGCTCCATTACTGGTTTTCTGCTTGATTTTTGCTGTTTTTCTGTTTGTTCCAACTAACTCTTAGGCAAATATCCTTGCAAGTGTAAAGTATGGCCTGAGTTAGATCTTAGTTACACCTAAGTTTTCATCTGTTGTGTAGAATTATCTAGAAACAAATAGACCATCGGATTACATTTTTTTTATAAATGCGTATTTTTATATTTATATATATATTTGTGCATGTATAAGCTCAACGTGGTGAGACATTACATTAAGGCATTGCTTTGAAGCAGTGCCAGGTCCTGCAAACAGAATACTGCCTGTGCCTTCAAAATTCACAAGTCACATAACATTCAGAATACAAATAACTCTCTTTCCTTAATCTCATTGAAACATAGCCGATATGTAAACTTAGCAATACTTCTGATTGGTTTTTGTTATGTCAGAGGAATCTAATGCTGGCAGCCACGGCCTTGAGACTGAGCACGTAAGAGGTAAGTCTTTGGACTCTTTAAGAGCTCAGTTCCCAGGTACTACTTGCTTCAGCTGCTGTACTGGCTGTTTGCTGGTTTCCATCTCTTTTAGGAAAAGGTGGTGTAGCTAGCAATATGATGCTGGGCCTTTTTCAAAGGCTTTTACAGTAACCACAATGCTGGTTTGGAAAATAGCTTAGTAGGTGCCCAGGTCCACTGAAAATAATGACAAATGAGGTGTGTAAGTTGTGAAGGTCTTGAGAAAATGGTTTTAAAATTTTAAAAGTTTATAAATACATTTTCCACATGGTGGGGTTGAGTCATCCTCAGGTGGAGAGCAGGAGATGGCTGGCAAAAGGAAGCTTTAATGTAGGCTGAAAGCAGTGATACATGATTCTTGGAGGAATCTTGGGAATGTACTTCTTATTTGAAGACATTAGGTAAGAGGAGGGTCAGAGCTGCAACCAGAAATATTCTCTGATGGTTGATTTGTACTGTTTCGAGAAAGCACGACTTTGTATTACTTTCTTATTTGGCATAAGGATGACCAGCCTCATTTGTGGGCAGTGGAAGGAGTTCCCAATCAGTGCCTTATCTGCCTTTGCGTTTCCTTGTTGCATCAATTCTGTATAGGAAGTATGTGTTCTCTAGATGCAAATATTTGTAGTGCAGGTAACTATGTATATAAAAGAAAGGAGCTGATTTCCCAGAATAGATCATGTAGCAGTTGCTGGGAGACTCTGTGTTCATTTGAGTAGTGACTGAAGGCTAGAGCTGATGTTCCGCACAAGTTTTTTTACCTTTCTGAGGATTGCATGATTAGGCCATCTGCAATGAGGCTAATAGGAATAAGGTAGAAGTCTGTGCATATGCAAAAAAATACCCTAACTTAAAATGAAAATTACCAGGTATCTTTTTGAACATGACTTTTCTCTCACAAATATACTTTGCTACTTCCCTGTCTTTCCCCAACCCCAGGTAAGACCATTTAGTGTAAACATTATCATTTTGATGCTCTGCTTTGCCTTTCATTATCATCCAATTCTGTGTCTTGATATCCTTTCTTCAAAAGACTTCTCCATAACCTGCATGTCTTCTCAAAATGCACCTTCTTCTGTTTTGTCTATTGACTTTTATTCTAGTCTGTACGGTCTACTTTCCCTTTTTTTTCCACAGTGTTCATTGTAGTTTTTTCACAAACTGTGTTTTGGTTTTTTTCTCTGTCAGCACCTTGATAAAATTATAGGCTGCCAGTTCTGTGGAACAAGACTTATAACAAGACTTACATATTCCTTTCTGTGTAGTTTGGGGTTTTTTTCTACTTATAAGCTGCTTTTTTTAATCACTCGAAATTCCCATTTCAAATTTTATAATACTGTGCTGATAACAAATCCATACTTACTTAATTTTAACTAGATTTTTTTCCAATAGCAAGACCAGAATGTTACTGAACAACTTAAACTTTCATTGTTGATTTATGTCACATGAAAGTCTCTAACTTTCCTATGTATCGAATACTATTCAAGTAATCTTTCTGTGGTTTACGTAGTCTTTCTTTTTCAGTAACATAATCCTTTATATACACCTTCAAAGTTAAAGGACAAAATTTTGGACATACTGACAGCAGTAAGAAAACTGCAATGTATTTAATATATTATGGTAAAAGTTGGTGGCTTGTTTTTTTGTTTTTATCTTTGTGTGACCTCTTCTTCTTCCAATCTGGTTCTTGATTCACTTTTTAAGCCCATTAATTTACCAGGTGTACCAGTCAATACTGGGCAGTGCACCATGCCAAAAGATGTAGCTAGGACTTCTTTGACCGCATTTTCTGTTCAGAAAAGCTTCTGTCATAGGTTTTGTCTGTTTTTGCTGGGCTTTGGTGGTATGTTTTGGGGTTTTTTTTTGCTGGTGGTGGTGTTTTGGGGGATTGTTTTGTTGTTTTTTTTAACTTTTGCAATGTGGTGTGGACTATTTCTGTTCCTAAATATTTTAGCAAGCTCTTGGAAGTGGTTAACTAAATAATGTATACTCTGTGTGTACACATAGAGCATAGGGGAAATGTCACAGTATTCAAGTCACTCTCTTGTTTTTACCAAGATGCAGCTAGTAGGAAACTGTTTCTGTGTAACAGCAACACAAATAGTTCATATTGCTACTCAGTTTTTTAAATACTTTACATGAATAAAGTAAAATTGAAGTCTGAAATATATTATTCGACATTGGGGGAGGAGTGCTAAAATGTAAGTTTTCAGGACTGAAAATTTCTAAGAACAGGTTAGTAAAATCAGCATCTGAAATTTCAGGGGCCCTTCTAGTCTAGATGACTTCTGAGGGTCAGTTAGTGTGAACTGCAGGAACTCTTTGGCTCAGCTCACTAAAGCATTCAAGGGAAAAACACTAATCTGCCCCTAGGAACTGAAAAATATTAGTGGCACCACTAATGTTTCATTGATTACTCTTGATTGAACACTACAAATAAGTAAAAAAAGAGAAATGTTTATTCCAGCTAAATATTTTTTCCTATGTAAATATAGTTCTACTAAACACAAACAGGCTGGCATAGCCATCATACGCTCTGCATCTGTCAAAAAGTAAATTATGCTAAGCAATGCCACGGTCTCTTCACTGTGCCTGTCCCTGGCTACTCCCCTGTCTAAGCAAGCTCCTCAGCCAACCAGTCCTTCCTAATAAAGGAATACAGTTGGTACTTCTGAGCTTGTTTTCTTGTAACTTGAGTGGGTTGTTTGTTTGTTTTTTTTCTGTAATTGATCTGACAAAAGGGAGATGTAGCTTTGAAACATGAAGAGTAAACAATGCTGTTTAGTATGGTTGGAACTTTTGTTGGAATAGTTGAAAATTTATCTCCTTTAAGAACTTGGAACTGTATTATTATAGAATCATAGAATTGTTTAGGTTGGAAGAGACCCTTGGGATCATCGAGTCCAACAGTCAGCCCTAGTTCTCCCCTACACCACCATATCCCTCAACACCACATCTAATTGACTTTTAAACACAGTCAGGGATGGTGACTCCACCACCTCCCTGGGCAGCCCATTCCAGTGTCTGACCACTCTCTGTGAAGAATTCTTTCCTAATGTCCAGCCTAAACCTACCCTGTTGCAGCTTGAAGCCATTCCCTCTTATTCTATTGCTAATTGCTCACGAGAGGAGACCAGCACCAACTTCTCTACAATGTTTTTCATGCAGTTGTAGAGAATGATGAGGTCTCCCCTCAGCCTCTTCTTCCTCAAACTAAACAGTCCTAAATCCCTCAATTGTTTCTCATAAGATTTATGCTCCAGGCCCTTCACCAGCTCTGTTGCCCTCCTCTGCACTCGCTCCAGCACCTCGATAACTCTCTTGTGTTGAGGTGCCCAGAACTGGACACAATACTCAAGGTGCGGTCTCACCAGTGCTGAGTACAGGGGGACAATCACCTCCCTACTTCTGCTGGTCACACTATTTTTTATGCAAGCCAGGATGCCATTGGCCTTCTTGGCCACCTGGGCACACTGCTGGCTCATGTTCAGCCACCCGTCGACCAGCACCCCCAGGTCCTGTTCTGCCAGGTGAATATCAATTATCAATACTATAAAATTTTACGGAATGATAACTCCAACTTTTTAACATTGGTAGGAAATGAGTGAAGACAGAGCAACCCTTATAGGAAAGTAGAATGGGAGAGAACCCCAGAAAATTGGTTTTTTGAAGAGGGGTTAGAACTGTGCTTGAATGTTATAATTTTTTTTTAAAAGCTTTAAAATTTAAAGTAGCTCAACATTCTATTTTAAATATCTGGTAAAGACCCCGATGCACTTATAGTTCTTTATTTTTTGAAGGTACTTGCACAAAAAAGAAAATTTTTAAAAAATGTTTAAAATCAGAATAAAAAACAGCAGTTACAGTGTAAATTCTTACTTAGGACTTAAATGCACTTTCAGTGCAACGAGTTGCATTGAGGCAAGACTGGTTTCCCCATGTGACGTAATCCTGCCTCAGTGCAGCAGGTTAGACTAGAGGTTACAGGTGCAACATCCCTTTGAAAATTGACTGTACAAGAATTCCTTATCTAAGCTAGACTGTGTACGAAGCAATAGCATGATATGATTTGAAATGGACAGTATATTATTACAGGAAAATCAATCTACTGGCCTTTTTAACGGTTAATAGACTATCTTGCAAGAGCACAGACTTGCTAAGCATTTGTCAGCTTCTATAAAAAAAATAGTAAATTATGAAGCCTCTTGAATTTAAACAATGTGTCTGATACCAGAATGTTTGCTTTCTTGGATGATTTGTTAGTATTAACCTGTGCCTGTTTGCGTTAATGACTGAGGGAATAATAAAGCTGATCTGTTTGCTTTGACAAGAAGGCATTTATTGCAAGTGCTGTGCAATACAGAGGCATCTCTTTTGGAGGAGAAAAGGTCAGTAACCAGTAAATGCTCTTTTTTAAAAAAGTACAAAAAGTATTAAAATACTTAGTATGATGAATACAACTTCTGAAGTTAATATAATCCTGCTTAGCGACATCATAAATTTTTCACTTGCTAAAAGCTTTGTACATGTAATCAATAACGTGTTACTACACACACAGCTTTTGTGGGTTTGTAAATTATTTTTTTTCTGTAATGCATTCTTCCTGATTAGAAAAGCCTTTGTTTTCATTTCTTAGGAAGTCAGAATAGAAACCAGTTTTCAGAGTTCTTGGAATGTGTTGAATTTTATTCAAAATTGTCATCTGCAGAGTCTCTAGGATCGTAACAAGCAGGATGTCTATATCCCAGCTGTGGTCCCAAGCTCTTCAATTCATAAGTGGTTTCTCTGTGATCTAGTTTTTGAGTTTTAATATGAAAGTCTCGAGAGATGCAGAGTATATTGTCCCAGTTAAGGTTTTGCCAGAGTTGATATTACTCAACACATGCTTTTTTTTTTAAATAAAACAGTTTTATACAGAAAGTTTCACAACTACCAGTAGTTACCAAAAAACAAAGCACCGTGGTTCATATATCTAAGGATAACATTCTGAAAACTTATTTTTAGTTATCATAAAAGTTTTAAATACAATCTTTTCCCCCATTTTCTTCAAGGCTTCAACAACTAATGATAGAATTTGGAAGAAACTGCAGTTAGTATTGCAGTTTGATCCTTACGATGTTGGGGAGGTCCACCATCATTTTCTTTAGGATTTTTCAGGGCACATGGAGAGGCTTAAAGCCTCAGTAAGAGAATGCTTGCTGTTTAAAAGCTTGGAGATTCAAATTGTAGGATATTTGAAAGTGCTGCTTACCTATGTTGACTGTCTGAAAACATAGTACAATCTTCCATGCTAGTTTTATGCTTTAAAGTATAGTCAGCAAGAGGATAAGGAAATTGAATCATTGTCATGTCCTGAAAATGAATGCAGTGGTGTATGTTGGAAAAGCATCATTATTCATGCTTCTTGTATTCTTCGGTCCTTGTCCAGGCACCTGCTTTTGGATACTATTTTGAAACAGTGGACTAAATGGGCATTTAATTCTGATTCAGTAGGGTATACTGGCATATTAGAAATAGGACTGGAATGTTATAGTGTCAAAGCCATGCTTCCAAACTGCTCTAACAGTTGAGATTGAGAAGAACTAAAGAAAGAAAGAGAAGCTCTAAATGCAGAAAAAGTCCTCATAACAGAAGCCTTCATTTAGTGCTCTATAAACTAATCAATATTATTCTGGTGGAATAATAAGAAACTACCTTTGTAGATAAACTGAAAGATCTCTTTCAAGCAACAAGTCCCTGGGAATCCCTGGGAATTCCCCAAATTTCATTCTGTAGCTGACCTGGTCGTTCTAGTCAGCTACTGTGGATAAGAGTGCTGTATTCCTGGTGTGACCTAGCTTAACCATTTTAAGGACTTGATATTGTCCTATGTCTTTGATACAGTAGAGGCGTGCTTGCGGTTTTTGAAGACTGTCACACTAGAGTAGATGCATTCTTTGATACTTTAACACAAGCAAGGTTAAGAATCCCCTTCCTTCTTCCCTAGGAGATATAAAAAAAATCTGAGTTTCAAAACAAGTAGGATGCTTATCCTGTTTTTTTGTCTTATCGTACATTGGAAGTAGAAAATATCTGATATTTTCAGAAAACCTGAGAAAAATACTTCTCTAATTCTCTCACAGAGCTGATTTTACCAATACTTCCTTTTACTATTATCTTGTATGTGATATTTCCTGTAGCCTATTTTAATACAGAGATTGCAATAGAATTGTTTGCTTGAATTGGTTTTTGTTACTTTTCTGGGGACCAGTAGGCCACTGAATACCAGTGCTAGAGAGATAAAAAAAATGTGGCCTCAAACTCATCCACCCTGAGTGTTTCAACAGGAATTCATTTGGAATTTCACTTTATTACCTTGTTGCATGGATGTCAAGATTAAATGAATGCATGTCATGAAGCTCAATGTCTTGTAATTTGAAGGCAGTTTAGAGCTTCTTACTTGTTGTTTGTAGTTTGAACTTCGTTTAATTACTTAAGGACCTGAAGAACATTCAGAACAAACATGAGTAAAAACAAAGAATCAGAATTGCTTAATATCCAAAAGTTTCACAACAAGGGAAAATATAGATAATTTGTTTGAAATATTTATTTTTTGAAATAATGAAAATTTTCTTATGCCATCTAGATCTGAGTTACATTGGTTTTATGTATAATATGCAGATTGTTGCATTGTCATCATTGTTCACAAAGGTAGTGAAGTTAAATTCAAATCAGTTACAACTCCTGGATGAGCTGACTATCTGGATGGTGTAAATTGGTGTAACTCTACTTACTTTCACAGAAATATGTTGGGAAAGAATTTCAACAGTTCTGCCACAATATGTCCCATCTATTTTAGATTGTTTAAAAACTTGTTTGCCTTATACACCTAATTAAACTTCTTACCTATATTTATCAAATAAACTACTTGATTTAACTGCTTTTAAAGTATTTAATGTCATACTTAATTCAAAGTACAAATAAATCAAAACAACAGGCATCTCTTGATACCGCCTGCTGCATCTTTTAAATATGCCTTCAGTTCTGCTTAGCCGTATTCTTAGAGAGAGAATTGCTGGTAAAGATGTCTAAAGAAGAGAGATCAAGAAAACTTTAATGACCTGTGGGGCGCAGCTTCAAAGTAATTATCATCAGCATAACTACTTTGTGGTATAAATACATTTCTAGCCTAGTAAACAAGTGTGATGTAAATTTTCATTATAGTAATAGTTAATTTAGTTGTTGGAATTGTTATCTTGAAATCTTGTACAAAGTGAAGTTGTCAATATGCACATATGTAGGAAACAACAAAGTTGAATTAATTCTCAGATAAAATTAGTATGCATTGCACTTCAATGATTTGTCTTTGTTTTGTTTCTCTAATCAAAATTTCAGTTAATTTCAGTTTTGTTCTCTGCCTCCCCCACACTAGTTCCATTGTCTTGATCTGCATCATTTGTAGCAGCTGGCTTCTTGTCAATCTGCAGTTTGGACCTTTACATCAAACAGCAAATTAATTACAGGAAAAGAAATCCCAATAGTACCTCTATGCTTAGAGGCTTTCACAATTGTCTAGAAGTGAATGTTGATGGCTCTTGTCAGAAATGAGAAGTGGAACATGGGGAAGGGAGCGGTGTCTGCTTCACAGGTACCATTAGTTATCTGTAGGCGTAAGTGTTGGTAGGTTAACTGTACCTCCTCTTTTCTAGACCTCCCCCTCAACTGTTATAAAGTCAAACTAGGAAAAAATAGCAATTAAAAAAGTATGAGGTGTTGTTTTTTTTTTTAAAAAGGATGCATAGCCTTAATGCATCTCAAGTACGGAAGCACTCTCGTGAGTTTATTGGAAGGCCTGTTATATCCTAAATGTTAGTTCCTTTTCCCTATATCACATCTTAAAATCATAACTAAAAAGCCTACTTGAATTCATTCTGTCATAATTAATCTGTTTTTCTTCATGTAAAGATAAAATCAAGAGGCCCTTTTAAAACCAAGTAACATGTACAAAAGGCTCACAAATACATTTTCTGGAAGATGCCTGTAGAAACGACGTTTAAAATGCAAGCAGTGTTTAGACCCTCAACATGCTTTTCTGGCATCAACAAGTAATTTAGTCTTCTGTCAAGTTGCTGCACTTCGTTAAATTCCTTTTTTTCTTAATGGCCATTAGTAATGGTTAGGAAATTAACATTGTTTTTTTGTCTTTTGCTGCAATTCTGGTGTTCTTCAAAAAAAGCCAAACAATAAATCACCGCATTCAAATAACACTACTAGTTACTGTAGTGGGGAAGTGGGAAAAATGAGTGGAGTTGGGGAAGTGGTATGTATATAGTATGAACATAAAGGAGACGTGCTCTACTTGCTGTGAAATACTGTATTTGAATGATGTGCTAGTTTAGTCTAATTTATTTGCTGTTCTATTGCTCGTTTCCCCCGTTTTTATGGTGTTCTTGAACAAATAGGTAAGACTTCCTTTGCTATCTTTTCAAGATACACATCATCTCTGTCTTTCTGATGGCTTTTGCTGTCTTAAACTGACCTATCTCATGTAGTCTATCTTTTCAATAGTGCACAGATCACAAAAGAAGGTAATACCTTGCCCAGCTCTTAAGAATATTGAATTTGGTTAGATACAGTGTCTGGTTTGTAGCAATATCCTCCCTCATTTTCTGTACTGTATTGTTAGCACAGTTTAAGAGCTCGGTCCAGCATTATTCCAAGGTCACTTTCAAAGTCCTGCTGTGATTCTGATTCTTTTATATTTGTCTGATTTTAAGCTGAATGTGAAATTTAGTGGTTTAGCTTTTGAATGGGAAATTTAGTTTACAGCTTGTCAGTTCGTTTACAAAACGGATACCACTGTGAAGGATTCTCCTAAATATATATGCAGCCTTTCTCTTTTGTTCTCTGTTCATTTCTTTGTTCCTGTGAAGCACGGAAATACACAAAAAAATCACTTCAAAAATCTAAATTCATAGCTGTCACTGCTGGCCATATCCTCCGGGCCTTCCAGGCTGCGCCGACTGTGTGAGACAGCAGATGGTGGCTGCACATGCAGGGTATCCATCCAGGAAACAATGCTTGCCTTCTCTCAGCATCCCTGCCCTTTGTCTGCCCACAAAACTCCAGTTCATTGACAAAACTTAAAACCCTCTTAAATTTGATTATATTCCATCACATGAATACTTCTTGTCTCTGTTTTATGATGAGTAGGTGTTACGTGTAATCTCTGAAATGTTTGTGATAAATCAGCTATCATAGGCTTTGAAATGTGTGTTTAATTTTCAACATTTTAATCCTGTGTAAAATGAATAGTCCAAAATGGCTGAGAGTCTGCTAGGGTTATAGCACGAGTTAGAACATAGAAACACAAGGTTGGAAAGGACCTACAAGATCATATAGCCCAAACATCCTCCTGTCACCAATACTACCCACTAAGCTACTAAATCATGTCTTGTAGCACCTCATACAGACGCTTCTTGAACACTGCCAGGGACAGTGACTCCACCACCTCCCTGGGCAGGCCAGTCTAGTGCCTGAACACTCTCTGAAATAATTTTTTTTTTCTTGGTATCTCATCTAAATCTCCCATGGTACAACATGTGACCATTCCTTCCAGTCCTATCATTAGTTATTTGGGAGAAGAGGCTGACCCCCTCCTCTTCACAACCACCCTTCAGGAAGTTGTAGAGCATGATGAGGTCTCCCCTGAACCTCCTCTTCTCCAGACTAAGCAATCCCAGCTCCATCAGCCTCTCATCACAGGACTTGTGCTCCCGACCTCTCACCAGTTTTGTTGCCCTTCTTCTGGACACGTTCCAGGGCCTCGATGTCTTTCTTGTAGTGAGAGGCCCAAAACTGAGCACAGTACTCAAGGTGCAGCCTCACCAGAGCCAAGTGCAGGGGGATGATCACCTCCCTGCTCCTCCTGGCTCCACTATTCCTGATGCAGGACAGGATGCCATTGGCCTTCTTGGCCACCTGGGCACACTGTCAGCTCATGTTCAGCCAAACATCAACCACCACTCCCAGGTCCTTTCCCTCTTCACAGTCGTCTAGCCACTCTGTCCCAAGCCTGTAACGTTGCATGGGGTTATTGTGCCCAAAGTGCAGGGCACTTTGCCTTGTTGAATCTCATCCCATTCGCCTCAGCCCAGAGCAAGACAGCCTATCCAGATCCCTCTGAAGGGGCCTCCCTACACTCAAGCAGATCAACATTACCTCCCAACCTGGTGTCATCTGCAGACCTAGTGAGGGTACACTCAATGCCCTCATCAGGGTCATCAATAAAGATATTAAATAAGATAGGCCCCTGTACGAACCCCCGAGGGACACCACTTGTAACAGGACACCAGCTGAACTTAACTCCATTAGCCACTACCTGCTGGGTGTGGTCTCCAGCCAGTTTTTTACCCAGAGAAAAGTATACCTGTCCAGGTCATGGGCAGCGAGTTTCCCTAGGAGAAAACTGTGGGAGACCGTGTCAAAGGCTTTGCTGAAGTCTAGATAGACTATATCAACAGCCTTCCCTCATCTATCAGTCTGGTCACCATTAAGAACCATTAAGTCCATTTGGATTTGTCTCAAACTGTAACAATGACAGTATATAAAAGTAAGAAAACTTTGGATATGTGAAAGTTGTTCGACATACTGATTCCCAAATGAGGTGTTGCTGCAAATCTTCAGCTGTGACAGCTGAGATTTGCTTCAGAGAGTCTACATAAGAGAAACTGATCTTTTTCTTGATTAAATTACAACTTTCCCCCTTCTTTTTTAATAGTGTGTGATCTAAGTCTGAATAAACCTATTCTTTTTCTTAAAGTGAAGTCTATTCAGTAGTTGTGTGGGCTAGATAATCATGATGAGACTGGCAAAATTGTGAAGAATTACTGCTGTAGAAAACCAAATTGAAATGCAATGGCATTTGCAGACATGGGAAGGGAACCATTGGGCACACAGAACAACTCAGTGCGCAAGCATGCTTCATTGCAGCCTGAACTGTCTCTTATGCTCATGACACTGAGTGGATTTGGATTTGGAAAAAGCAATGGAATTGAAGCATACTCTTAAATTCTTGAGTAGTTCACACCCCTAAAGTCTCTTGTTTTCAGTAGCAAATACTGAATGCAGCAGCATTAAGCATTGTTCTTTACTCTCTATAATTGAGTCTGCTGCTTGAACTAGGATGTCATCTTTTGAATTTTTCTAGGAACTGAGAAACCCAAGAATCAAGTCGTCTTCTTTAACAGTTGTCTTTATACCACTGGAAACGATGACAACAGTATTTTTAGCCAGGATAAAGTCAAAAAAGTGGTCAAAGTGCATCCAACTTGTGCTTTGATTGTTTGAAGCTTAAGTGATAAAATGGGAGATTTCTGTGTCTCTGGTTATATTAATGATAGTGCTGATTTTTGTTAAGTGCTCTAAAACAATAGATTTCTGCTGTTAAAGTTATAGTTTTGGGTTTCATAGTGACTCTAAAATTTCTATCCCAGTTGACTGAGCTTCTGTTGCCATTATTAAGGGTTGGGAATGAAAAATCTTTATGCATAGGTGGGTGGCAAGATAGCATAGAGGTTATAATGCATTCACAACTTTATACTTCCCTGGGTCCATGGGTATTTTGCTCTGATAGTTTTATTGGCCAAACAAACCTGTGAACAAGCATGAAAGTTCTGAGAGACATTTTAATAATAAAATGACAAATTTATATAGAGAGAATTATTCTTTGGAATTTAAAACTTGCGGAAAGGAAATATCTTGTAACATATTTTACTTTTGTAGTTTTTGTGGGGTTTAGCATGTGATTTCACAGATCCTTAATATTTTTAAATACAGGTAACGAATTTGGACATCCAGAATGGCTTGACTTCCCCAGAAAAGGGAATAATGAGAGCTACCACTATGCCAGAAGACAGTTTAATCTTACTGAGGATCATCTTCTTCGCTATAGATTCCTAAATGCATTTGATAGAGATATGAATCAATTGGAGGAAAGATTTGGCTGGCTTGCATCTCCCCAGGTAAGCTTTATATACTAAATGATAAGTTTTTAGTCACCAGTTAGGTACGTGTTCAGAATAACAACAATGCTAAATTTGCATGCAGAAATTTTAAACACCACTTTATTATGTGTTGCATAATGCCCCACCATATATTTCAAGTTGTCAAACCATGTTGCCAAAATACATTCTACAAATAATAGAAATCTGGAAGTCTCCTTTTTAGCTTCATAGCAAGTCTTTTTCATATTATTTTTGCTAATTTTATTTAGTTTTATTTAGTAACTGCTGATTGAATAAAGCCAGCTGTAAAACTGTCTGTAATCCAATCTAAGGATTGTTTTGGAAATGTGTAAATTATTCTCATGATTTACTTCTATACAAATAATTATCCTGTTAGTGAGGAAGCACTTTCAGTATCGTCTAAGCTATAGTTTTCCAGTCTTGAACCTGTCACTTTTGTATTTGCCTTTTTTTTACCGAAATATTGCACTATACTTAGTACCAAAGCAGTTCAGTTCTTATTATTTCTCTGTGTTTAATTATTTCATACTAGTCATAATCTGCTTTAAAGACCTATTTTTAAATAGATGTCTAGTTATTTATTAAGGGCCTTAGCAAACAGAACAAAGGTGGTATGTGCAGCAGTTTAATGTGGCTTGTCAAAGCTATTTCTCACACAGATTTAAAAAAAAAAAAAAACCAAACATATCCAGTGCTTCATTTTCTAAATTACTAACAGTAGATGTGATGCAGGTCTCCATAAAGATTGAATGCTTGATTTGATAAAAGGAATCCCTATTTTGCTAAAGGAAAGTGTGGTAAAAAGACCACATTATCAATCTTTGAGTGAGAATTTTTCAAGTGCCCTATAGCCAACATGCTTCTATCTCTTTAATTTTACATTGCCTTAAAGTAAACCACAGTTTCGTAATCAAAAATGTTATGACACTACATAGGTAAACAATTTCAATTTGCATGTTAATACCCTATCTATGTTGCTTGAATCTTTGACTGTTTGACTTGGTATGAGGTACAGAAGCCAGTGGGATTTTCTCTTTTTTTGGCTAGTTCAGTTGGAAATTAAATATTTTATAGGACTGGATTTTTATTTTTCTCTTTCCTAGGCCTTTGTGAGTGAAAAGCATGAATCTAATAAGGTCATAGCATTTGAGAGAGCAGGTCTCATTTTTATTTTCAACTTCCATCCGTATCAAAGTTACGTGGACTACAGAGTGGGTATTGAAACTCCAGGAAAATATCCTTTTCTCTACTGTTTTTCTTGTACAGAGAAACTTTAGAAGTTAAAAACTAACTTTATTTTTATGATATGAAGGTGAACTGCAGTTAAAAGGTAAGAAACCACTTATTTGTCATTTATATCATCTTGCTTTAATTCTTAGTGAACAGCAAAAAAAAAAAAAATTAGAAATTTGCTTTCTTCATAAGAGACCACTTTCTTAAATGCAAAAATAGAAATAGTGAGTTAAAGATTATGTGTTAGTTTCCTTGTGATCTCTTGTTTTTTAGAATTATGTTGAAGTATGTAACAGCAAGTAACTTCTACTTGTTAAATTAGCTGCAGAAGTGACCACAGCGAGATGAGGCTGTGCATACAGTCACACAGGGAAATACATTAGTTTAAACCTTCATCAGGAATGTCTTAGAATTTCTGTCTTATTAGGTGAACTGAGAATGTCCTCTTAGCTCAGCTGAGAAGTGGTAAATGATTACTCCCAAGTCATTGACTGTTTTTTTTGTTTATGTTAAAACTCTTAGCACTGAGGGAGATCAAATAAATAGTAATGCTAACTTGCCAGAGGAATTTAGTTTGCCCAAATTCAGTTTGTTCAAGTCCTTTGACTAAAGGAGTCTAGTGAATGTTCATGTGTCAGAAAAGCATTGCAGTACCAAACTTTTGGCCTGCTGTCTTTTTATTTATCACCAATTTCAGTAAACTGCTGCTGTATTTTAGGTGCTAAGTGAAGTTAGGTGATAAGTGTAGCACCTCATTACTTTAACTCTTGATCACTATTGATATGGCCTGCATGATCTCAGGCTTTAGCAGGATTCTGGTTTAGAAAGATGAAGTCAAACCCACCTTCTTCAGTGCTTTATTGTGCTGCTAATGAAACTCCTGGAAAGGGTGGAAGGGTAAATTAGAGAAGTAAAATCTTGATCTGGTGTTGTACACCAGTACCCGACTGCCATAGGATTCAGGTATTCACCCATTTACGTTGGTGCTGCTGCTCTTCATCTCTCTTGTATAAAATGCTTCAAGTTCTACAGTGTGGAAAAGGTGTAACTTCAATGTTAAGGACTACAACTTGTCACAGAATTATCATGAGTTTTTTTTCTCGGATGCTCACAGAGATAACAATTAAATCCAGACCACATTTTGTTGTTCACTTTTTGCCTTTCCAGGATGCTAGAGCTATTATCAGAAATCCTTAAGTAATATTTCCCAAAAATTCTTACTGTTAATAACTTCTGTCACTTATTTTTTCTCTTTTCCATAACATGTCTTCAGGCTTGTATTTAATTGTGATTCTATACGAGGCTGTCTTTCTAATTTTGTTTTGTGGTTTGTGCTAAGGGAATTAAATAACTGGCTGTTGTTTTGCTGCATTTGTAAATGTCTTGCACATGTTGTTAGAAAAATTCTACTCCTTGGCGCTTACAGCTAAGATGGGACGAAGCTGTGCTGAGGCCCTTCTGAAACTACTTGGGCTTTCTTTATAGAAATATTTTTATGACCAGTCTGTTGACAAAATATTTAATATAAACAGCCTATTGGTTTTTATCAGCACTCTTAATTTTTTCAGTCATTTCAGAAAACATTGTGTATCTATTTTACAGCACTAGGATCTCCTTTTTCCCTTATAAATAAGGCATTTATTGTTTGTACAGAATCCTGAACTTCTATTTCAGCTGAGGCTGCTCTACAGTAGCTCCCCTGGAAAAAATTGGAAAATCTTCTGTTCACTGGGTTTACTTTGCAAATCAAGGCCCAGTTGGGTTTCAGTAAGTTGGTCTGTTGCTAGTTCGCTCTCGTCATTGAAGTAACTTGAAGTCTTGATCAGAAACGCAGTCATTGCTAACTGATTTGATTTTATTTTTTAATATTTTTTTAAGTGTAAGCAGAGCCTCATTGGAAGATGTTTGCTATTCACTTAGTAGATGATGAGGGGGTTAAAGTTTTTACTACTAATGGAACTTCCAGTTATGAACACTGTATTTGCTTTTGTTAAGGTGCTTTGTCTGACTAATCCCTCCTGCCTCAAGCAAACTGGATTTTGTGGTTCTCTGTCTTCAGTGTGTGACATGCTCTGCTGCCTCTGGCAGTAGCAGAAAGCTCTAAATGCTGCCGCTACTCTTAATTCTCTTTGAAACACAGTGCACCTTCAGCTCCCAGAGCCTTGTTCATATGGTAAAATAAGCATCTGTCTGGTTTTATGGTATTGTGTTGTTTGCAAGTCTGAGAGGAAGTAGTTCTCTTAATTTAGTGTTCTCATTTGGGAATCTCAAATACAGAATATTCCCAAACCTAAAAATCATCTTTTCAACAACAAAAGGTCATGCTGCCATTCAGTGAGACCTGGACAGGCTAGAGAGTTGCACAGAGATGAAACTGATGAAGGTCAACACCTGCACCTAGGGAGGAATAATCTCTATGCACCAGTACAGGTTAGGGATTGATCTACTGGAAAGCAGCTCTGCAGAGAGGGAACTGGGAATCCTGTGGACATCAAGTTGACCATGAGTCAGCAGTATACCCTTGTGGTCAAGAAGGCCACTGGTCTCCCAGGGGTACATTAGAAAGAATGTGGCCAGCATGTCAAGGGAGGTCATTCTCATCTCCCTACTCTGCTCTGGTGAGGCCCCATCTGGAGTGCTGTGTCCCGTTTTGGCCGCCCCCATTTCAAGAAGGACAGGGAACTACTGTAAATAGTCCAGCGGAAGACTACAAAGGCGATCAAGGGAATGGAGCACCTCTCTTATGAGGAAAGGCTGAGAGACCTAGGTCTGTTTAGTCTGGAGAAAACTGAAGAGGGGTTCTCATCAGTACTAGAAAATATCAAAAGACAGGTGTCAAGAGGATGGGCCAGACTCTTTTCAGTGGTGCCCAGGAACAGGACAAGGGGCAACAGGCACAAACTGGAACACAGGAAATTCTATCTGAACATTAGGAAAAACTACTTTATTTTGAGGGTGTCAGAGCACTGGAACAGGCTGCCCCAGAGAGATTGTGGAATCCCCTTCTCTGGAGATAATCAAAACTTCATGGATGCGTTCCTATCCAGCCTGCTCTGGGTGAACCCACTTTAACCAGTGCATTGCATTGGATGATCTCTAGAGGTTCCCTCTAACCCCTGCCTTTCTGTGATTCTTCCCCTATTCATTTTATTCTGTAGCAGTTAAATGCATGAACCAGGGAAAATTCCAGAAAATCCTCTGGAATAGAACTGTTGCCAACTGGCTCTTGATCTGATTTATCTTTGGATTTTTATGTCTGAAGGAAGGAACCTTCTATTTCCAGTATCTTGAATTTTGAAGATATAAATAATTCTGTACAATATATGTACTTAAATCGTGGCTGACTGGAGAGGTCCCCATGGACTGGAAGGTGGCAAATGTAACGCCCATCTATAAGAAGGGCAGAAGGGACAATCCAGGAAACTATAGACCTGTCAGTCTGACCTCGATACCAGGGAAGATTATGGAACAGGTCATCTTGAGTGCTATCACCAGCCATGTAATGAGCAGCCAGGGGATCAGGCCTAGTCAGCATGGGTTTATGAAAGGCAAGTCCTGCCTGACGAACCTGATCTCCTTCTATGACAAGATAACCCGATTGTTGGATGGGGGGAAGACAGTGGATATAATATATCTGGATCTTAGCAAATCATTTGACACTGTCCCCCACCACATTTTGATGGAAAAACTGGCTGCTCATGGCCTGGACGAACATACGATCTGCTGGATCCAGCATTGGCTGGAAGGACGATCCCAAAGGGTGGTGCTCAATGGAGTTAAATCCAGCTGGCGGCCGGTCACAAGTGGTGTTCCTCAGGGCTCAGTACTGGGGCCTTTCCTTTTTAATATTTTCATCAATGATATAGATAAGGACATAGAAAACACTATTAGTAAGTTCGCAGATGACACTAAGTTGGGTGGGAGTGTTGATCTGCTTGAGGACAGGGAAGCTCTACAGAGGGACTTGGATAGACTGGATAGATGGGCCAATGTTAATGGCATGGCCTTCAACGAGGCCAAGTGCCGGGTCCTGCACTTGGGCCACAACAACCCCATGCATCGCTACAGGCTTGGGGCAGTGTGGCTGGAGAGCTGCCTGGCAGAAAAGGACCTGGGGGTGCTGGTCGACAGGAGGCTGAACATGAGCCAGCAGTGTGCCCAGGTGGCCAAGAAGGCCAATGGCATCCTGGCTTGCATAAAGAATAGTGTGACCAGCAGAAGTAGGGAGGTGATTGTCCCCCTGTACTCAGCACTGGTGAGGCCACACCTTGAGTATTGTGTCCAGTTCTGGGCACCTCAGCACAAGAGAGATATCGAGGTGCTGGAGCGAGTACAGAGGAGGGCAACAAAGCTGGTGAGAGGCCTGGAGAACAAGGCTTATGAGGATCGATTGAGGGAGTTGGGGTTGTTTAGTTTGAGGAAGAGGAGGCTGAGGGGAGACCTCATCACTCTCTACAACTGCTTGAAAGGGCACTGTAGGGACGTTGGTGCTGGTCTCTTCTCACGGGCAATGAGCGACAGGACAAGAGGGAATGGCTGCAAGCTGCAGCAGGGTAGGGTTAGGCTGGATATTAGGAAGAAGTTTTTCACGGAGAGAGTGGTCAGTCAGTGGAATCAGCTGCCCAGGGAGGTGGTGGAGTCACCCTCCCTGACTGTGTTTAAGAGTAGATTAGATGTGGTGTTGAGGGATCTGGTGTAGGGGTGAACTTGTAGAGTAGGGCTGATGGTTGGACTTGATGATCCCAGGGGTCTCTTCCAACCTAAATGATTCTATGATTCTATGATTCTAAACCAGTATATTGCAAGAGACGGTGCAAGTTCTGGTTCACAAAGCTCACCTGAAACTATCTTCAGGTTTCAACCGCAGCAGTGTTTGGCATGGTTTGTCCCTCAAGCAGTGATACACATGCCAGAAGACTAAAACTCCTCTTCCTCTCAAAGCATCTCATAAAAATGCTTTGCTAGAATTGGAGATGTTTGAGCGAAGAATTTTTCTGCCCTAAATTTTTAGGTTTAGCTTAAAAGCAGTTTGAATGAATCTTCATCAGACTTTCCTGAAATAATATTTAGGTAGTTGTAGTGGCTTCTGTTGATTGTTGAGATAAAAATCATAATGTTTCTTCTTTTAAACTGTTGTAAACATAAAGAGGAGAAAATAACAAAGGACTGAACAGGAGAAAGCAAGTTTAACTTAGATCAGTATGTTTTGATCAGGCTCATAAGCATCTCTATTTTTTTGCTTGTTTCTTTGGCCTTTGAAATAAGTCTCATTTATGTTAATTGAGATCTCTTTTTATCTGGGAAGCTTATTTATTGTCCACACTAATAAAAGATTATGTGTTCTCATCCAAGGCCATCACATGTGATTGAACCATTGGGACTTCTTTTCTAAAGGTAGTGCTTTTGACTCTGGACATCAAATGAGATAACATACTGTGCTATCTATACCATAGAAATCTCACTTCTGTTTAGTGCCACTTGCTAGCAAAGTCTTTGGACAATAAGTTTTCTGTAAACACCTTGAACATGTCTAAACTTTTCTTTTGTTCTGAATAGGAGAAAGATAAGCAATACTGTATCTAGCAATTGCATTCTCAGTATCTTTTCATAATGAAGACAGAAGCCCTCCATTTTCCCATTCCTCTGCTTCTAACCCAAGGAAAACCCTGGAGTTGTGGAACTATCATCAACTGTATTAGAGAACTGCTGAAATCTTAGTAATAGCTGCCATAAGACATGCTTACATGCTCATCTTCATAATCACTTCTTTTCAGAAAGCCTCATCTCAAGTAAACTAAACACAACTGATACTTCATCATTAGCACTGAGAAGATGCAGAGAGTCACTGAAATGCTTCTCTGAAAGCAAGCTCAAAGGTAGAATCATGTTAGAGCAGTTCCTTAAGCATCATCTGTGTGACATTAAATCTTCAGAATAATTTCTCCACTTTAAAAGAAATTCTTTGTGATCCCTTTGAAACTTTTACATGAGGCAGAAATACGTGAAAACAACTTGTTGTCATTCTGTTTGGGTTTTTCTTAGAAATTGGTGGGGTGTTATTCGATACTCTGAGGTACTTAAAAATTCTTGTTAATAAATTTTACCAGAATGATATTGGGAATCATGGAGAAACATGATGATCCTTTCTCTGCCTAGATTTAGGTTTGTTTAATGAATTTAATTAGTGAAATGAGCGCATGTAGCGCTTGTCATTAAATTTGCCTTTATTAAGTGGATGGCTTTGGCCTATCAGTATATTGCAGGAATATATATCGCTAAGCTTTGGTCCAACGTAGTTTCTCAGATGTGTTTCCAGCTATGTTAAAAGATAAAGAGCTTGTTGCCTCTCTGGACTATGCTTTTGTAGGTGTTCGTTCCTCCATTCTGATCTCATTGAAAATACCATTATTCTTTCAGATGTTGTTTATTTGTATGCTGTTGGCATAGCAAGCCTTATTGTACTTTTGTAAGAGAAGTGTTAGTCATTAGCCATTAGAGTCATGGTCCCACTTGGTTTGGAAAGTCTTTTTGGGAAGTGAACAGTCAGCCAGTCAAAAACTGTATGAAGAGTCACAGCTGGCTTGGAGTTAGTTCTTCCTTCCCTTTTATACTGCAGTCTTCTCTCATGGCTTATTTCCCTTGGCACTGGGATGCTCTGTTCTATGATGATGTACCCTAGTGTAAGACACTGAGTACCCCTGTGTAAGGACTGAGATCTTCATAGGTGAGAATGGAAGTCTCTAAACAATATGAGTCACTACTTGCTTGCCTCTATTTGTATCTTGACATTTCATGTTGTCGTATATTGCTAAAGTGCAAGCAGTAAAAATGTCATGGGAAGAAATTATTAGTTGAGATAAAATATTGCTTTTCTACATAACAATTTTCTACGTAACAAAGCATTGTAATGCTAGAGTGAATGAATAGCATTGTTGGCATGAATTTAGGGTGAATAAATACATTTTAAGTCAGAGTTTAAGTTTAATGTAATAAATACATTTTTAAAGTCAGAGTTTTCATAACCAGATAACTGGATGAGGCCTGAGGTATCACAAACATTATCATCAAAACGATTCAAAGATAAAGTTTTAAAAAAAAACAAACAAAACCACGAAAAAAACCCCAAACCAACCCAGAACAGTAACTCAGGCTCTCTGATATTTGTAACCTGCCCCTAGAGCTTCTAATGAGCAAATAAGGTCACTTGAAGGAGTCACTGGCATGTGATTGCTGAAGGCAAAGAGGTTGCTTTGCAGGCTGCTTTGAAGTGCAGTTACGTAGCTGTCTCTGCCTGTTAGTATTCAGGGGGTATCCACCACATGGATACAAAGCACTTAATTTAGGATCAGCCAAATGCCAAATTCTATCAAGGTAGTTGATACATTAAGGTTAATAGGTGTGACTAAGAAATATAGCACACTAATGTGGGAATGGATCTTCGATCTGTGTAGAAAAAAGCACAGGTTTCCAGCAATATGAATCTGTGTAACCATTAGAGTGACATATGCTATTGCCCAATTTCTGTTTCATTATGTGAAAGAAAAAGAAACATCTCTACACTCATAGTGGAAATTTACTTCATAAATTATGCTCTTTCAGAAGCCTTTTCATGAGAAACAGGCAGCTTGAGCTAACATTAATTCTGCCTAATTTGCTTCAGTTTCGCGATAGATGAATAATCAACATCTAGGTCAATTGTTTCTAGTTCTCTGATTGTAGATATATTTTTTTAATGTCGGCAGGGAAACCGTTCATAATTTTCAATATTTATTTTTTTTTAATACTGCATAGACATTTCTTTGGGGTAATGGTTAAATCCAAGGCCTGTCTGTAGTAAAAATTCGATATGGAAAGCTTCATCCTTCTATTCAATAGGAACGTAGCTGAAAGGAGGAAGAAGGAACAGGAAAGGGACTTAAAGATTTCAGGAATAATTCCTTTCCCTTCCATAAGATCCCACACTGTTTTTTGCAAAACAAATCTTCTGCAGTGTTGGAAGTCTAATTAATATTAAGCTGCCCCCCCTTCTTTTTCTAATGAGGATTGTTATCTTCATGCAAAAGTAGCTCAGCATTTTATGTTCATAATTACTAACCAATATGGATTTACATATCTAAATCTAGATTTGGTTTTAGCAAAAAACATCCATATTTGGTTGAAGCAAAAAAGTATAGTATTCCCCTCCTCCTCAGTACTGTGCTATGAGTTCAGTGCTAAATGGCTTCAACTATCTTCTAAATATCCTGAGTTGAAG
>VZTM01030791.1:111500-173244 GCA_013400555.1 Jacana jacana | reverse complement strand
AGAGGAGGTAACGAACATTATCTTCTCTCCCATTAAAAAACCAACTTCAACCACTGAAAACTTCTATAAAGTTTCTTTCCCTCCCACCTTGTATTTTCTTTAAAACAAAGAGAGCTATTCCTAAAGTATTATTTGAAGCTTAACATTTTCAAGAGTTTGCAAAGTAATTTTTCAGGTATAAAATCTTTTTCAACTATCTTTCTGATAATCTATTTCATCTCATATAGCACTGGAGACTTGTCTCGTAGCAGGCCCTGGTCTGTTATTATAGGTATGACAAAATTCTTTCTTCTTCTGCTCAGTTTCTTTACTTCACACTCATACACCCTTTTCCAATAAAAATAAAATTAAATACTCAAAAAATATTGATGTCTCTGTTCATCTGGCACAAAACATTTCTATGGATTTAAGCTGAGTTGAAAGCCCCACAGACTAATCCTTGCTACTGCACATGCTTTGCCTCTGAACTCAGAAACAAGTTTTTCATGAGCTTTTTATGGCCTTATCTGAGTGATTTTCCTGGTACTAAAAAGGTACTGAATGGAAGCCACAGTAGTATTATCAGTGCCTCTTTCAACAGCATTTTTAGGCATGCTGCAAAAGCAGTCTTAAACTAGACCATTCAAAACATTGATGAAAATGACCATTAGACAATTGCTGGCCTCCTGTGCAATGGAGACATATGCAACTAACCCAGCTTCAGATGAAATGCCTTGGCAGAGGTCAAGGCACAAAACTGCCCTCAAGAGCAGTGTGAGGCAACTTATGTCATTACTATGGCTCTCCTCCATCCTCCATTCCTTCTCACATTCTTCCTCCATCCACCACAATACCTTGTCTCCCACCCTTTGCATTTCTTTCAGGTGACTTCTTTCCCTCCATGGTTCATGAGTCTCAGCAGACAGGGGTCCAGAGAATAAGGGAGCCATTGTCTCCTTGTTGGGTTCTGACATTAAGGATGAGAGAGGACTGATGCAGTCAGAGGCAAAAGAGGAGGAAAGCTTTGTTCAGCCTTAGAAATCCTGAAATGGGGATGTTACACACAGTCATCTTCTCAGGATATACAAGACCTGTGTGGGTTCAGAGACAGTGGCATCTCAGGACAACCGAGGTGCCAAACTCTTAGCACAGCAGTGCACATGTGCAAATTCCTGTTTTCAGCATCTAAGAATGAATCTAAATTCACACACTGTATAAAATGCCATGTCTTCTTCCTCGCTATATCCCAGACAGAAAATACAGACACAAACATTTTGCCTTTGTTCTATGTACTGTCACGGTCATATACCTTTTTGCACTGTAAGAAAAACAATATATCTATTTCAATTATTCAGAATTGATAAATAATACCTGCTGAAATTAAAAAAAAAAAAATCCTAGCATAGAAGATTGGCAGAATAATTTCACCTTTAATATTACTTTGGCAGAGTGACATGTATGAGAAAAGTCTTTATGATGATAAATGTGTACAGACACCACTAACAGCACCATAAATTGAATAAAATGAAAATGTACTACCAAGTACGAAGACTTTTCATGTCCAATGTGGGTTTGATTTTGTTGTGGTGTCTTTTTTTCTAATTAGAGCATAATTAGGATTTAAATATCCCTATGATTGATAGCACTCTGTGGATAACACAAAAATGCCGGGTCAAATTTTCTGCTGGTGTGTCTCTGTGAAAGGCTGAGTTGCACAAGCAGTGAATTTTTCTTTTTTTTTTTTAACTTGGCCACAATGTTGTGCTTTTCATATAGGTCTGTACAATGTTAAGGCAGACAAATTCTCCAATATTCTCCCTTCTCCTGTATTCATGTATGAACACGTGCCCAAGAACAATCTTTAATCACAGCTCATTACTCTTCTCTTTAGAAAGACCCAGTCCTCAAATCAGGGGAAGGAGACAATCACACGTGATGTAGAAAAGCAATTATATACCATGAATAACTACTAGCTGTCAGTCAGAAGGAACAGTTCACATAAAACACAGGTGGAAGTTTTCTGAAACAAACTTAAAATTGTTTCAGGTAGTAAATAACTTCAAAAATTCAAAAAGTCTTTTAATTAATGATTAAAGAAGAAGAGTGCTAAATCTACCCGATAGTATATTTGCAATGGAACATTTAAGCAGCTAGTGCATGTGTGCATTTCAGATACACTTCTGAGTATAACAAGGGGGCTGGAGGGGGGAGAAAGATTAAAATATCACCTTCAGATAACTGTTTCCAGTGCTTTCATAAGATATCAGGGGCTTTCCTCTCTAAAAGAAAGCTTTTTTCCTCTGATCTCCAGAGTGTACACCTGACTGGCACAACAATTCACTTCTGTCATTAGTAGGACAAATATAGCTCTGTCTTCTTTCACATGTCACCATCAAATTGATTAGCTACCTTCATACCTCAGGAGTTTTTAGGAAGAGGTGAAGTTCTGACAGCAAAAAGACTATGCCTTAATTTTCAAATTTCCATCAATGTGGTACCAGTGGTACTTAGGGAAACATTTTTTAAATATTTAAACTATGCTGTGAGGACCCCTGCTCTTGTAACATTTCATGGGTAAGCTTGGTCCTTTATAGGAAGGGTTACCCTTTATAAGAAATAGGGATCCAAGCAAACTGGATTCGGAAAGTCACACACATCATGGCCCTTCTGTAAAAGCTGTGGTTGAGGGTGCTTTGAGGTATTTACTTTAACATGAAACAGCTGAGTGGACGACACCATTTCATGGAGCAGAAGGATATCTTTACTCCAATTTAAGGCCCCAAGAAGCCTGTAAACATTTGATATTTGACATGAAGCTAGATTCCTTCTTGCAAAAGCCTGGTGGTGGACAGGAGGAGATTCCAGATGGGAAGGCTCTATTACTAAAATTTAACCTTTGGGGGAATCCTAGTTACTTCATTCGATCTTCCAGAAAACCCTTTGATTTCCTAGGGAATTTCCCCCACTATACTCATGAGAAATATGTTTCTGTCCCCTAAAGAGAATGAGGAATCACGTACATTCCCTTCCTTGTCTTTCCAAGTAACTCTCCTGACGAGCAAGGTCCAAAAGGCAGCAAGACCAGGCGCACACTGCAAAGTTTTGCCAACCAAGCCACAGCAGCAGGGGTATGAATAGCACACAGCCAAGAGCTGATGTGTTACACCAGCCAAATTCCTGGAGGAGTTTCACGTCCTGCTATCAGAAGGCAGCTCTGGCCACTTGCCTGGCTGGCCCAGGACCAGCAAGCTACATCGCAGGAGCCCCAACGACGTGGGCTGCATCTCTCCAGGGCTCTGACATCAAGAGATGTTAATAGCCACCACGGCAAGGCAAAGGCTCTTGAAACCAGAACAACTGAAGAGGTCACTGTTAAAGCAGCATGAGTAGGGGTGAGAGCAGCTGTGAACAACAGATGAGAGCTGTGTTGCTTAATGTTCAAATGTAATGCTTAATGTTCAAAAGTTTTCATTCTAGAGTGATGAAGGAAGAAGCAAGACGAGGTAAGACAAGAACAGAATTCTTGATTTCTTCTGAGAAGTTCTGCAGTATCCAGGAAGAGAAAATACAAATCGCAGGAATAAGCATAGCAAAAGAAATAGCAAATGTCAATCACCAAGAACTCCCATCTCCAAAAATCTTTATCTTTAGATTCTCTCTCACAGCCAATTTAATGTTAAGGTCTTCCTCTGATCAGCAGCAGCAGTTGTAATTTTTTTCAATTTAATTTTTTTTTCCCTGGGTCTTATGCACTAATGAAACAGTTTGAAAGAAAAATATCTCACCAGAACCAATGAAGATTCCTCATAGGAATTATATTTTATATAAGGGAAACCTACTGTGAAATGTGTGCTCTTGCCCTTGGAAACACTATCACATTTTGCATCCGAAAGGCAGCAAGTTTCAGTCCCAAACAAGTTTGTGTGGTTTCAAACTGTGCATGCACAGAGACGTATCATTAGTCACAGCTGGATTTTTGGCATATGATGTTCAGAGCACCCACAGCACTGTCACTAGCTCAGCAATGCTCACGGTTATTGCTTAGCATGCCTGATGGTGCCTCACGCATCATACTGGAAGTTCATCAGGTTGCTCAGATCTGTTGCTCTTTTCCATTTGTTGTTGACAAAGCCTGACAGCAATGAATAATTATTTTTTATTACCTGCTGTGTGTCTTCTTGCTTTTCCATCCCACTGGTTAACCTTCATGTTTTTAATTACTGAGTTAAACCCAAATTTGCAGGTCCACTCTAAGCCACTGCCGATTGCAGAAGGACTGTTTTTACTTCCTGTGTTACAGGGGCTTTGGACTTTTCTTTGAACATAAACAATAAGGTTAGCCATGTTGTTTGTGGTATAGAGAGGTAGAAACCTAGAGATCTCTCAAGTCAAAGGAAAGACACTTCATAGGTAAGATTATGTACTTTGATTTCTTCCAGCAATAAAACAGTTCCATCAAATACTTGTGAAAGGAAAAGAAAAAAAGTTCCTATGTATTCTAATTAGCTAGGATGTCCAGGAGATCACTATTACTTTGGACATCTGAATCAGCGCAACTCATACGGACAACTCCCCTATATAATAAAGTACTAGAGATGCATCAGACAATCCACGCCAGGAAGGTCTTTGAATCCTTCCTAGGATTCTTAGATTAATTTCTCAGAAGACCACACAAGTTTTATTAGAGACAGTCACAGTACAGACCATATCAACCATCTTTTTTTATATTTTTCCAGCTCTTCTAAAAAAAACCCAGATGAAATCTTGTAAAAAAAGATCCCATACTGGAGGAAAAAAAAGACAGATTTTCCAAGAGAAAAAAAATAATAATTCAAACTGACTTTCTTGGCTACTTCTTACAGTAACTAAACACGAACTTAGGAAACAGTAGCTGTTATCAATGTAACTGAGCAATCAAGCAGCAGAGATTTAAGGTATTTGGGGATTAATGATAATCAAGCAAGCCACCTCAGGTACCAATGAAACACTAGTTTCAGCATGGGTAACCTGGCCAAAACACTAACTGCGGCCTGTTTTGCATCAGTGATGGTGCATTTATGAAGGTAATTACACTAAAGCAAGCTCATACCCACTGCCACCTTCACCCCTGGGTGAATTGTAGTTGAAAACCTTCCTCTCCTTGACAGCAGAGACCTCAGCAGGCTGCAGCTCCCACATGCTGTGTGTGTAGGGAAGGCAGAGGCACTGGATCAGGTCAGTTTGTATCAGGAGGCTGAACACTTTTTTTCCCCTTGCCCAAGGCACTGGGAAGAGCAGTGCCCAGAAAGTGTCTCAGACTTGGATGGTTACAGGTAGACTGTCTAAGAAAAAAAGGACAATGCTATTAGATTATATTTACCATTATTATTCAATTCTTCAATAACTGGAGCACCCTCTGGAACTTAGATGGGATAAAAGACACATTGCTTTAGTAACATTCAAATGATAGGAATTCGTATCCCCCAGGACACTAGTCACCACAATGCTGTAGGAGGAAGAAGACCTCCCAAAGACTTTCTGGAGACCACCACACAGGTCCATGCTAGCCTGTCCCTAGGGGACACAGTCAAATGTCCCCATACTCATCCATCAGTTTACTCACCATAGCTCAGTCTCTTCCTGGCACACACTTTTTGTGATAGAGAAGCCACCACATGTCACAGCTTGACAGCCTCTGCTACCAGCCTCCAAGCCAGCTACTTCCCCAGAAGAGTTCTACCTAGCCCCAGGGCCAGCTTCCTGAAAAGGAAAGTTCTTAAGAAAAATAAAAAATCCCAGCAAGATAAGCAACAAAATCCTCAGAAGACAGAAGGCTTCCTTATTTTATGAAAGAGTGGCTTTGTATTCTTGTTCAGTGGATAATTATTAGTGTATTTTAAGATGTTAACCACTATTCCACTATTTTTGTGTTATTATTTTGATAGGTCTATCTGACTGTAGACATTCATAAGTGTTGAGAATTATGCTGTTCACAGCCTCTTTCATTTGCTCTGACTTTTTTTTTTTTCCACTTATCTGTAGCAAAATTATTTCTCCGCTTTATTACAGTAGACCAATGGTCATATTTGTATTGTGGTTTTGGGGACTTGGTCAGCCATGCCTTGCAGCGGTGTTTCAGCTTTGTTCAACCTAACATGCAAATAAAACCTGAACATGTTAAAATTATTGTTTTAGTGAATTAGAAAACAATTCTAAACGAACTCTAACCTCACTGTAAAATTCATTTGGACCCACCTAAGTTGACACGAAAAGTAGCATGTCTCTAATTTCTGCTATTTAAAATTACACTGAGTTTTCAAATATTAGGAAAAAGTTTAACTTTTTTTTTTTTGGTGTTGTAACATAAAATAAAAACACATCTGTACTCAAAACCTATTATTGTACAAATCCCATTCAAGAGATGTGTTTTATCCCGTATTCCTCTTTATAATTTCAATGGCAAAACTAAATTCTTAATATTTCTTTTTAAGTTTTCACACAGCTTTTAAGGTGTGGGATTCTTTTCTTTTCCTTTCTGGCAGACACTTTGATAATACTGTTATTTAACTTCTGACAGTAAATCATTATTACTGGCTAAAACCTTCCCCAGAGAGATCTTTTGTTTTGGTTTGAAATTACAATTTAAATTTGGAAGACAAAAGTAAAAAAAAAAAATCTACAAAAATGCTATTACTAAAATTCCTGTAAAATGGATTATTGTCTGCATAAGTAATGTAAATCTCTGGTTTTATAGGGTCTTCTTCAGGTCTTTTATCCACACCCCAAATTCATCCCCTTTTCCTACATCAACAGGTGAAGTCCTGACATCCCAGGATTTATCAGCACTTAAAAATTACACTGATAGCACTCATTTTTGTCCTATTCCAAAGGGATATCAAGTTCTATTGGGCAGTATAGGCAGCATTTACTGTTCCCAGGAAGGCAAGGCAGTCGCTGTCCTGGCTCCTGCCTCTGGTTGACACAACACTGCTGTACCTTGGTGGCCAAGAGTGCTACATCCCTGTGCAAGGACATGGTATGGGTTGTTGTTTGTTTTTTAAAGCATCAGCTGTAAAAGAAAATTAACACAGACATAAGTTCCTTGAACTATCATCAGGAGTATTAGAAGCTTGATTTATCAAGTCCCAATCGGTGTTTCATTCTCCACTACAATCACAGTGAGCTGAAATTTGTTCTAGACCCTCCCACATAACACCACAAGTAAGCAGGTCTTCTAATATTTACCTCTACTGTAGCTAGAAAACAAGCTAAAATGCCTCTTTTAGCACTAAATGGAAATAGATGACTTTAAAAAAAAAAACCATACTATAAACAGCTGTTCAATACAGATAAAATCCAATCGATTTGGTGCCACAGAGAATATGAATGCACAGAAATGCAATGGTTCACATTTTTCCCCAGAGTCCAATTAAAATAAGCAAAGTAAAATGCGCAAAACCAAAATATGTCTCGCAAATATGTTTCATCCTACCTTGATTTGACTCACACTATTGCATTACAGAAATGGGGATATTATCCACAAACTAAACTACAGATTATGGACAGTTCAAATGTATCATTAATAGGTACTACATAAGATATAATGAATCACAGTGAGTCTCCAATTAGAGATTTTTCCAGAATAAATAGTCATTAAGATCTAGATTAATAGATATTACAGCCAGAGGGGACTTCTGTGATCATCTTTGACTATTGTTATCATTGCTTTTCAGTGCATAAAGCAAATGTTAAAACCTTGGTTTAGACTTAATTTAATTATGAGTTATGCAACAAAACACAAAGGAGGCTCACCAAAATAGCATATAATTAAGTTCAGCGATTTGTTTTCCTTCCCTTCATTCCATCATTATTAAGATTAGATCCTCCTGTAGTTTGCGGAACTTAGTGGTGTTTACAGTACCAAAGTTCCAAGTGCTAGGGTTATTCAACAAACACTAACATCTATGTAAAGAAATGGGAATGCCTGCCCAGAAAAGGAGGGTTCACGTCTCAAAGTAAATAAATAAATAAATAAAATGGCAAAATGGCAAAGCGGCACGCGATACACCAGATTCCTATTGTGAGGCACAAATTCTTCACAACACTGGGAGACATCACAGAACAAAAATACTATTAGAAGTGTTTCAAAAGGAACATTTTTGGCCAGGAAAGAGACTTTTGACATTATTTATTAGGTTCAAAAATGCTTAACAAAGGCCTAACAATAGTCCTGTGGAAACCACTACATCTGAGGCACTTTCTGTTGTTATGTGCAGGCATTGATTTGAAGATGGCCAGCATTAGTAGAACAATTCCCTCACAGCAGTCAATGCAAGTGAGCATTCATACACACACAAGCAAAAGCCTGTGAACAAACCATATGGAAACAGGAAAAAAAGTAAACATTTATTAACCTCTTTGTGGGGAGATGGGTAGAAGAACAGGCCAGCAGCGAAGGAGACGGTCATGCCAAATTTCTGCAAAAGAAGGTGTTTGCCCCGAGCATTTTTTTCACAGAATATGAAGAAGCCTGGAGAATGTCTCCAGTGCCATGGTAACTGGGGCTGCTGGGGCTGCCAGCGCCTCCGCCACCCCGACGCAGCCTGTGTGCGGCGCAGGTTGGCAGGTTTGGATGCTGCTCCTGCCCCCTTCCACAACAGTGGCCAAGGGGACCTTGGGAGACACAGAAAAAGCTGAGCAAAAAAACCATAGGTGAGGATTTTGCTCAGCAACTAAGCCGGCGTATAGACGTACACACAAAAAGACCCAGAAAGACATATATTATTCTCACTGTGTGCATACATAAAACCTCTGTGACTGGTACAGGCAGAAGGTCTGTAATTGATGGAGGAGGACAATGCGGTGCCTGCAGACTGGGGACACTGTGAGTGACTACTTTCCTACCCTAACGGCGCCAGAAAGCCACCTTCATTCTCATCTGAGGATGAATCTACTGATACAGTGACTAAAATACCTTTTGACTCATAAGGTCATCAGGGACCTGAACATGTTACATGACTGAAAAGGTAGAGTAACGTCTCAAAATTAGATTGCTTAGGTTTACAGCTCAGTTCCTCTTCATTTGCATTCACCTCAACATCTTCCTTATGGTAGAAATTTCCATTTGCCAGTAACCGGCATTTAAATTGGTCTTGGAGGAAACGGAGAGGAGCTCTGACCTACAGAAAATACACTCTAAAGATGGATTTTTCATTTGCATTTAAAACATGATGAATGGTTTAACAAGTTTCTGAAATTCTGAGATTATGAGCTGCTATAAAGAAATCTCAGACAGGCTTGGCTTGGTGCTGCTGAAGACAAGATGGAAAGTAAAACGGAGTGAGTGAGTCCAGATAGGGAAGGAGGAGGTAACATCTACTTGGCCTGACAGCTGCTTTCTCACAGCTGAGCACTGCTGGATTAACCTGGGCATTGCCTCATCACTGCCCCTGGCAGCACCTCACCTCTGCTCTCACCAACCAGCTGCAGACTCCTGAAACACCTAACCTGTTCCTGGCACACCTAACGCAGCATCTTTAGCCACAGCCATGTTGGACTACAGGATTCAAGGAGGTTTGGGTCCTTTCTTGCCCCTGGTGGAGAAGCCCACCATTGAGTGGGGGAGACTTGGAAATGCCATGTTTGCAGTGCACTGGGACTTGTGGTGGCACAACCCGTTTGCCATCTCCTCTAAAAGGGACTGAAACAAATGGGGGAAAAAGTTAAAACACCATACAGTGGAGCAGCAACTCGCCACCTCTCTTTCCCTTTTACACAAAAAATCCTGCCTTTCCACTCTTTGTAGAATAAAAACAAAGATCCTGAATTTCTGAATGCCAAGTGAAGAGGTGGCTCAGCTCATGATTTCTGAGTGCTGGGAAACGTAATGCTGTCTGCTTAGATCTAGCTGCTCTGCATCTTTTAAACTAACTAACTCCGCACAGTTACCCTTATTTTGTAATCAGGTTGTGTGCAACAGCCCTGAAGATCCACATACCTTGGATTAGTTCTAATTTTACACATGAATTCAATGTTTCTAGCCTGATCAAAACAGCTTTTTCTTTGGTGTATTTCCATTCATTTCTGCAAACAGGAAGATTTCCAGCAGTGGATGCTTCTGTTTCCTGTGCAGCAGACCTTGACAAGCAAGGGCTGAACATTTTCCCACACCACCTCAAGCTCAGTTGGGAGAGCCATGCTTTTATATGGACTGTTTACTATATTAAATCTCATGCATACATGAGATTACTAGGAGGGGGCAGGCTACAAACAGCACTTTAAAAAAAAGACAGTAACGAACATGCAATCCATATTAATTAGTACATATACTTAGAACTGCCAAAAAGGTTCCTTGGTGCTTTCAGTAGTTCCATATTTTATGGGCATATCTCACTGGATTGCATTCAAACAATGAAGCATATGTTTAAGGACGTTCAGTCCTACAGTAAGCTCACTCTGAACGAGGAAATGGTTGTCTCTCAGGGTAGTTAGCACACATGCTTTTCTTTACCCTGACCATTCATTTAAAGTCAAGTTCAAGATCAGATGTGATTTAAAATACACTTTTTTTTGAATGATAGTTTACTTAGGAGGCCACTTGCACATATTAGTGTGACTATTAAATTATAATAAATATATAAAAATGGCGTTTTAACTATTAAAATATCAAGTAATTTTAATTATAACAAGAGACAATATTTTATGGCGCTTGCTGCACATAATAGCTTGAGGTAAATTTTAAAGTTTCTAATGTCTTCATAAATTGTTTGCTGTCGGTACAAATCAGTTTTAAGACACTATACGTGATGATAGCTTTTAAAAGTAATTAAACAAAAATGTCAAGTTATTTACATTTAAGTAGTCCAGAAGGCTTCAGACACAAAGTGTTTATTATAATAAAGATATATTTTTATATAATATATGTGTTTATATATAATAAATATAAAATTTATTATTATATTTGTAATTTAATGTAGAAATATCAGAATCTGCAAATCAGTAGGATCATGGACGCAGAGAATCTGAGGTTTGGAAAGAGACTGAAGTCCTTAGCTTATGTCCAATTCAAGAGGCATTCATGGCATGAGTAGTTCCCAAGTGCTTCAAGGAATAAGACTGTAGTAGGGAAAAAAAATAAAAGTAATAATAGGTCTTACACTGAACTTCTTATCCACACATCTCTTGAGAGGTACATACACAATTGATTTGACATTAAAATTATGCCATTAGCTGCACCATCACTCATTATGTTCATGTCAGGTTTAAAATACGTTCTAGATGAGATGTCAGATTTCTTCCTAGCAGTACTTAAATAGAAAATGAACTAAACCAAAAAGAAAATGAAGCGTCATAGCCTCAGAAATGCAGCGACAGAAACATGGAAACACACAGGAAATTTTAAAGCACGTTAAGGGGAAGGCCAGGATCTCTCTTAGGGCTGTTATTTCAGGATGGCTGCGGAAATGTATGTTCAAACCCTGCTTTTGCCAGCAAGCACCTGGGAAGTGGTCAGCAAAATAAATGTGACAGCCCTATTCTTGTCCCAAAATGATGCAGTATGTAAAGAGTGAAAATAACCATCTATGCTTGATTAATTAGGTTTGTATGTATTGTTCAAGAACTAAACAATATTTCTAAAGATTTCAATAGTTCAAAGTTTGCCCTATGGCCGTCTGGCCAATACATCTTCTAGCACACACAGTTTACAAGCATTTTTCTTCCCAATATGTTGTCTTCGTTTGGTGCGACATTGTTTGAGCGCAGGTCTGTTTGGGTCAGCGTGGTTTTCTTCCCATCACAGCAGTGGTACTGGGGACGGCACTCGGACCATACATCTTCCATGTCATTTCAGTCAAAGGCACACGATGCTTCCCGGTGCCCAATCAGGAAGGGTCCGGCGCTGAAACGGGGGCATATTGGCAACCTCAGCTTTCTTAATGACAGCCATTGTTCCAGACAAACAAAAGCACGGTTCTGAATATTAGCATGCGGCCTTGTGTAAAGGTCATCTGTATGGCACATTCATCATCGCCCCAAAACAGGGGGGCAAAACGCTTTAAAAATTCTGTCAAAACCTGTTATTGTCAGAATGCATCTCAAAGTTGGCAGCCGATGCAAACACAGCCACCACTTTGCACGGTCCTCCTCCTCCTCCTCCTTAGCGGGAATTTTGCAGGGAGCTGAATGCACAGCGGCAGCGGAGAAAGAGAACTCAAGACAATAGATATATTCTTCCTAACTGCTAGTAGGGGGGCTACTTTAATTAGGCTACTCAATTAAAAAATTAATCTAATAATCTGTAATAATTAGGCTGAACAGCAGTTCTTCCTATAAGGTAGAGCTCCCACAATAGCTCGTGTATTGTCTAACTAGTAACGGGTAGTCAGCAGCGATGCTCTGGATTTGAGGCTCAATAATACACTGTTCACTTGTAAAAGCATTTGAAAATCAAATTAAAAAGGATATAGCGTGGCAGGCTAAAATCTTTGACTGATCCTTCGGTAGTCATGAAAATAATGCCAGCGCGGTTACACCAATTAAATGCCAGTTGTATTACTTATATCAGTGACTGTTTCTCAGTATATGACATTCACAGTCTGGCCCTTAGATGGCATGGAAGGGACAAAACCGTTACAATCGTTTTAGAGGTCTCTTTAGTAAAATTAATAGATGACAGGAAAATTCCATTATCAGTGTTCATTCGTTTAGTTAAATTAAATAGTTTGACTCCGTTGTTAACTGAACAAACTGGCTTCCCAATAATTTTCTGCCCCACTAAACACTTAGAAGCCAGAAAGATAATACTATTTATTGGTAACTTTTCTTCTAACAGCTGTACATTGTGCAGCAGAATTGTACAGATACATATTTAAAATGAAAATCTGAATTTGACACATTTCTGTAAAATCTTCTCTTTATATATATATATATTTTTTTTTAATTGGGGAAGACTGTTTATTTAACAGATAAGCAATGAAGAGGAAAGGGAACACTGTGCTTCCAGATCAGCTTTACAGCCTTACACCCCAGCAGCCCAAGAGGAATTCCTGGGCAGGCACCAAGAACAACACGGATGGGTTTCCACCAGGCTCAGACCCAGAAAAGCACATGGCTGTGCCACTCACTGCTCCACAAGGAGGCTGAAGGTTGGATGGAAACTGATTCTCTCCTCACCACAGAGAAGATTCAGCCCACATTTGTGGCTCCCCAGGCACCAGAAGACCTACACTTGCCACCAAGGCTCCTTTTTGCGGCTCCCTTCTGCTCTAATAAAGCACAAGCTTTGAGGGAAGGCTTTTTTTTAATACTTGTCTTCCTTGCAAACTCATACCTTCTGTATCTGGTGTGGATTCCCTGGTGTAAAAAGTGGCAAACTGCAGCCCTAAGCAAAACATAATATGAGATTCAAATTCAGTGGGAGCCAAGCAGTATTAATCCTTATGTTCAAAGATCAATAGTTTATTAAGGCCGTTATAACTCTGGCCTAACTGTACCAAAACTGACACAGCTTATTCAGAAAGAATATGAACTAAGTGATAAATACCTTCAGCACTGAGTCTGAAACAACTTCATCAGAATTCAAAGTCGGTGCTATGGTGTTAGTGTCAGTTAGCAAAGCAAGTGTTAGTACATTTTGTAATGACATACAGATAGCATAAGATTATTTGAAAGATAATTTTTTTTCCATACTTGGAATATGAAGGTATGTTCCATGGGAAAGCAAAATTGAACAGCGACAGCCAGAGCAGAAGAAAATGGGAAATAATTTCCTGAGGCATTCTAAAGAAATCCATCCTTTAACTCTGCCATGAGCATGACTTGGAGGGGGGTGGGTGGGGATGGGACTCAGCTGCTGACTGTTGACATCCATTGCCCACCAGGAGGTCTCTGATTTCACCTCAGCAGAACATTTCTGCACCTGGTTAGCTGCTCTGCAGACAGTCCGTCTGAGTCCCACTGTGTCCTCAGCCCTGGACCTGAGCACAAAAAGCTGCAACTATATTGCTATATCCTACACCCAGTATATGTAATTACTTTCACAGGCATGGGTCTTAGGTGCCGGGTAACATCAGGTACAGGGTATGCATATCAACTGCATCCAGACCTTAAATCCAATTCATCCACTATGTTTCAGCTAAGTGTCTGAAAGTGTTTCCCCAGTCTGATGGCTTAGTGAAATTCAATTTTGCACCTGAGCACTAAACAGTAATATATCTAATTCAATATTCGTCAGTCTTTACAAAGAAACAAACCAAAATCCATCCATCCAAACTTATTCAAGAACTCTGATGATGATGCCTGTTCTGCACAGATGATTTTGGGGAAACCCAGGGATCTCAGAAATGTGACTTCAAAGTAAAACAGTAGGTGAAGTTAGCAGAGACTGTGGTTTGGTCTCCAAGCAGGTCCTGCTCCCGACCTAAGGGCTACCACAGGGTAGGTGGGCACAGCCAGCACATCCCTCCTGGGTGCTGCCCCCAGCCTTATCACAGCCACGCTGAGCAAATTTGTCTACCACCTTAGTCGAAAACCCTGGATGCAAGGTTGAGTTCCCTAAGCCCAGAATTGCTCTCCAATATCTTTTCTCGTGGCTCCCTCCTCCCAGAAGCTCTCTCCCAAGCCTAAAACCCTGCAGAAGATACGTTGTTTATGGTCATTGCTTTTCTTATCCCCCTGGGTGCCTGCCTGGAGCAATGGGCAAGTTTGGTCACTAACTGTTGTCACCATTAGTGACGCCTCGTCCCATGCTCCAGAGCTCTAAGTGGAGGTCAGCAGGTACCAGCTTGGCCCTACTGCAAGGGACCAGAAAAAGGGTTGGTGCGTGGGAGGCAATCTGGCTGCCACAGCTGTGCTGAAATGTGTCACTGATAACTGCCACGGAGCAGGAAGGGACCCCTGCTGTGGACCTCCCATTAACCTGCAAGTGCTTCAGCACTGAAGATCAATGTTGTCTTAAAAGCAGGCAGCCCCTGAGAGCTCCCTGTGCTGGAGGTGCATCCCCACACCCAGGAGACATCAGGTGGGGACAACCTGCCAGCAAGCAGTCAGTCCCTGCCACCCCTACCAAGGCAGCACACACTTCCCACCTGCATTTCAGGTGGACACCCATCTGTCAGCCAAATTACAGCCACACAGCCATACGCTAGGATTCAGCTTTCATTCAGGTAATACTAATGAAAACCCAGAGGCAAACATCCCACGCAATAAATATTTTCATTATTATTAAAATGATGGGGTCAGCTTCTGCATTAATTGCAAAACTGCACTTGTTCAAAGACTGAGGGAGCAGCCAAACAGGCAAATATGCATGGAAATTACATTCAGGCATACGGTGCTTTGCTATTTGAACCACTGAATCAATTGCACGTTCACAGCTGGAATTTGCTTTGGCAGTGTGTCCTTATTTGCTGAATTAGTGAGTGCCTGAGTTTGTGTGATGTTCTCAGGGCAAAAATTAGATAGCTACAGAAAAGAGCCACCACATCAACACACCCCAGCTGTCAACACATGTATCTCCTTTTCATAATTTTTTCTGAGAGATCAATTTCTTACCCTCCCAACAAATCCTGTCTTTTGGGAAAGAAAAAAAAAAAAAATACCAACAACAAACCATGGGCTTAATAAAGTTTTCATTATTAGAATCAGGAAAAAATATTTCCGCCCTCCAAAACCAGTGTTTGTCTTTAAGCTTCTGCTTTTTTTCCCCACAATACAGTTCACAAGGATTTCCTTAGCAGATGGTAGGTGCCAGAAACAACTTTTGGGTTATGGAAAACTATCATCTGCACTAAGCAACCAGAGAAAATACGATTCCTGTCTTCTAGCTACAGCCATATCACACAGCTATATCAATAAGCTCAGAGTTTCATGAGTTCAATAGTGTCTATATGCTTGCTTGTGTCCATACATGTACTTTTACAGGACTTTTATTAATTTGCATGAAACTAAAGCTACATGGAGAAAAAAATAACCTTCTTGGCTAAACTGAGTCTCTTTATAAGCAACATCTGCACACCACAAATGTATTCTCATTCTGCTGTGCCATCAGCGTACCACTATCACTTAAGCCAATAGGAAACTGTCACCCCTTCACATATTCCAGGTTTGGTCATTGCTGTCACTTTTGTCATTTTTGTCAATCCCGATCTCCACTACGTCACATGTCTGGCAAGTTTACCAACACAATAAATACAGTCAACCTGCTACAAACATTCATTCTATTTAATCGTGTGGATATGCATAGAATTAGACTCCCACAGTATATTCGAGTGCCTGACATCTCTTATTAAAAAGCAATCTGCTCACCAGTCACTTTGCTTGTGTTTTTTGCCAACTTTCAGCAACGCTGAAGTGCTTCACCAAAAAGTCGTAGAGCGTAAGTTGGTCTCATATGCACAGATAATTTATCATACAATCTTTGTGAAATGCAGAGGACACTGTTGTAAATGGAAAAACATTACACACTCTCTGGCAAATAGAAGAAAACCACAAGACCTATTTATCATCAACCTTTTTAGGGACACTTGACAGGCGATACAAAAAACTGACACTGACAAAGACATCAAAAGGAATAAGTGTACAGGTAGCCAGACTGAAAAACAAGCAAGGCATTTGTGGCATTAGGATGAGCACAGATTTATGAAGCCACAGAAATATTGACAGTACGGTAATGGAATTAACCTTATTTGTGTCAAAAAACCCATCCCTGTGTGCTAACCCATTTGCAGATAATCTGAAGCAACCAGTTTCAAACTCTGACCACCAGACACAACCCAGAATTCTTTCAAAAGGGGTCCAAGTTTAATTGATTTCAAGTGCAGTGACAAACCCACAAAACCTAGTCCTGTGCAATAAGGGTACGTGCAACTGGGTTACATTGCCTGAGGGGGTTGCAGGGACCCCACCTCTGGAGACCTTCGCGAGCCTGCAAGACAAATTAGTCCGGAGCAGCACAACTATAGCTAATGTTTGCTTCATCAGGGGCTTCCAGACACTCTGAGGTCCCCTCCGACCATCAAGTTCTATGGTTTGTGCTAATTTTGTGATAAATTTTCTTCTGAGAAGAGTTATAAGTAACAGCAGGGAGATCGGTCTCCACCCTAATCTAATTAAAATCAAATTCAGGTTCAATTGCTTCCTGGGAAAAGGGCACTAAATTTTGTCTGAGATTCCCCCAGAAAGGGTTTGCATTGTCCTAGTTTAATCTCCCATTTAAACCATCTGCTGGAACTCAACTGCTTGAGGATGAAAATATATAGCGTAAACAAAACATGCAGAAATACAGAAAAAATACCCAGATTCTCTTTTTCCCTTTCTTTAATGTTTATGGCCCTGAAACTGCTAATGTGTGACGGGAAAATGACAGTGGAGTATCTCCCAAACTATGTTGAGTTAATGGCCTGCTTCAGCATGGTGGAGACTGTAGGAAAGCCAAAACAACCAGCAAATATTTCTGATGATTCAGCAAATAAGGCTGACAAAACTGAAATAAAGCTAATTCAAGAAGTATTTAAGATGTTCATCCTGGAAAAAACCCTATATTCTGATTGGGAATTTTTTATTACTCTATGTGAATGGACTAGGAAAAAATCTACACAGCAAAGTTTTAAATATGGAATCTAACACTTAGAAGCACATATAATCACCATGCATCCCTTACTTAATCTCCCATTTAAATAAATTTTGTTCATATAATCTACATAAAATGTGTATTAAACAAGGATCAGAGCAACACAACTTGTGAGATATGTTAGCCTAGCAACAGAATAAAAAGCATATCCTATCCAAATGGGCAAGTCCATCAGCTTAGGAAAGAACTGCACTAGGATTTAACAGGACTGGATAAAGTAGCAAATTCTGGACTCCAGATCCTAGCCAGAAATGGCTGCATTGTTCTATACCCACAATTTGTGGCAATTTATAGAGACTTTTTGCCAGGCCAACATTCACCAGTTCCCTAGATTAAGTTTACGGCAGATTTTGTGCCTCAGAATTATGGAATTGTCAGAATTGGAAGGGACCTCTACAGATCATCTAGTCCAACTCCCCTGCTATAAAGCAGGATTGCCCAGAGCACATTACTCAGGACTACATCCAGGCTAGTCTTGAAGATCTCCAGAGAAGAGGACTCCACATCCTCCCTGGGCAGCCTTGAAACAAAAAGAAAGCTTGCTGTTACAGCTGGGCTTCAAAGCTCTTCTCATGTTGGTTACACCAGGGGTGGTGGGATAGGGGTTATCCTGTCCCACCAAGATAGGATATCTTGGTGAACCAAGATCTAAATTTAAACCCTGCACTTCAATGTCTGGTACTTAATACAATTTAAAAAAAAACCAAACAGACACACACACACAAAAAAAACCCCAAAACAACAAAAAAAACCCCATCCAACAGCTTTTTCCTACAACATATCTTGATTCATAAAACAAAACATTATGCTCATCCATCAGCTGTTTTAAAAGCCTGAACACTTTGTTAAGGTTCTTGTAAAGCAAACTTTAAAAACAAAAATGTTTAGTCAGCAGCAGAAGTATCAAAGCACAACAATAGATTAATTTTCACAAGAGGAATCATCTCTAGTTCCTGTAGGAGCCTGAGCAAGCAACGGGAAATTCTGATTTGAGAAACATTTCTGCCAAATTTCAGTCTTCGAGAGCACTTCAAGCAAAACAGTCAACATATTAAACCCTGTTTCCCATGATGTGTGGTGTTCCAGCTCATTAAAAAAGAAAAAATACATTTGAAGTCTTATTAGTTATTAACACACAGACAAACTAATTTATGTCTTCCACAACTGGACCATAAGCTCAGATATTGACCCCGACACCGATACTTGGTTTGTTCACCTCCTTCATAGCGAATTAGTTTTGAGATTTTTAAGTCTAAAGATCATCCTGAATGTTTAATGTATTTCATGAGCAGGGAGGAACACAGATTACACTTACCTAATTGCACTGTAAAAAAAAAAAAAAAAGTAAAAGAATGCAAATACTTTTAGTAAAATACTCAGATAAGAGTCTAACAACAGACAAGGAAGGAGATGAGTAGCTGCATATGGTGAAATTACTGAAAAATCTTATTTTGGATTAGAAGCACTTTTTGAAGAAACTGGTTTGCAATGTCTTGGGGCAACATCTGTTCTTCTAAAAAGGACCAATCTTACATTTAGGGTCTTGGGCTTTGTTC
Source organism: Jacana jacana (assembly GCA_013400555.1). Taxonomy (NCBI): domain Eukaryota; kingdom Metazoa; phylum Chordata; class Aves; order Charadriiformes; family Jacanidae; genus Jacana; species Jacana jacana. The sequence continues at coordinate 154,101 of VZTM01030791.1, read as the reverse complement.
TTTGTGAGCCGGTATTGTTAATATGCATCTTTTATTTTTAAAATAAATGAGTTTGCTATAGAATATCTGCTTGTATACATAAATATGTATGTCTGCAAAATATCATAGATATGTGTGTGTATGTGTGTATATTGAATGTTTATATGTAAGTGTGTATATGGACACACTCTCATGTCATCTTCTCCTCCCTTCATATCTGCAAAATGTCTTTACATCTCTCCTGAGGCCTTAGGAACTTCGTTGAATTTTCCTTATAAATACTTATCCTCTTCTGTATTTTTCTCATGGGAAAAGAGATTAGCCATCACATTTGGCAGGCATGCAAATTTATAAGTTACAACCATAAGAATTCCTTGCAAATCTCTATGCAAATTCGGAGGTACTCTTTCCAGCCAGGTGAGCAGAGAGCTCTGCAAGTTCAGGTGAGCAGGTGCGGCACAGGTGGAGGAGGACCTCATTAGATGCTGAGAGTTTGGAGTTACCTCCAAAAGCTAAATAGAAGTGATCTGAAAACCCAGGCCTCTAGCAGTCTAACTTGAACAGTGCCCTGAGACACGGACATTTTCTCCAGCAACTGCTGGAAGGTAATGGTCCTAGTCTACTGCTGGGCTCACTTCTCTCTAAAAGCAGGAGTATTCCACTCTTCAATGCAGGTAGGGAAACCACTGAGGGAAGGTGGAGTAAGCACTGGCTGAGCATGGCAATGTGTGGCAGGGCTAAAAGGGAGGCAGCATATCCCCACGATGCACTTCCCCCACTTAATGCAGGGAAAACAAAGCTGATGAGGAAGTGCATCAAATAAACCACACTGGTTTTACACCCAGAAAGACTCTACTCAGTGCCTGCAGCATTGTGGGCTAGTGAATTTTCTTCTCAAAGAGGAGATAGAGCTGGCAAAAACGTGTTCCCCTGATCACCTATGGAAAAGTACCGTGCCCTAATGAAAAATTATGTTATTTACCCCTGGCCTGTCCTAAATAGTGACAGAAGAATCAAAGATAAACCCACGTTATTTTAGTTTTGCTCAGTCTCTTCCATGTACTTGCACTGATGCAGCAAACACCAGCCTGTGAAGTGGCTCCCCCCAAGCACCACCACAAGGGCAGCAGAACCTGTTTCCCAAACCAACAGGCCAGGTTTTGGTATGGAAGAATGGAAACTGGGCTTTGCATGAGGGCTGATGTGACAACCCTGAAAGCCATGTGGCATCCCACCCAATGGCCTGCCTGCTCAGTGTCACTATGCCGTCTCTGCAGCAAACAGCCACAGAAATGACAGTGTTGCTTGTGAACAGCCAACAGCGTAACACCACAATGGTGAGCCACGTGTGCCCACTTGCTTATAGAGAGAAACTACAAAAACAATGAATTGTAAAATATTGCTTCAAGTTTGCTGTGAAAGAGTTTTTCATTTCTTTCTGGTTTTATGGTTGTTGGGTTTTTTTGTTGGGAGGGGGTAAGAAGGTCCTATATATGTTTAGGTAAAATATGACACAAAGAAACGTTTATAGAACAAGATTTCTCAATCAAGACCTTACATACCACATTTCAAGTAAGAAACTTTGTCTTTTGTTCCTGACAGGATGGACCCAAATCCCAAATGACCGTAACCGATTCACCTTCAAACATTTCCTCATGCAGGGCAACTTCACTTCATGCACAGTCCTGCTTTCACATCACCTTTCCTTTCCCATTCTATGTCTGCTACAACCAGTCTGACCAGTACCTGTCTGGGCAGGGCACACAGCTTCAGAAGGGATCTGGCGATACCTTTGCAGTTCATCAAATTTTCCTCCCAACTTTTGTGAAAGGAGACATGGGAAAATTCTCAACTGCCACAATTTGCTATAATCAATTAAAATTCAATTTCCAGATAGTTCAGTCCCACCCAATTTAATTTTGAATGGCACTAAATCTCAGCAAACTTCTGCTTGGAAACTTTCAGTGCCTTCCCCATTCAGGCACTGGTGGGATGATATGAAATCCAGAACGCGTACAAGTTGGAAAGGCAACATGCTCAAATTAATCTTACCCTCCCTTACTAAGCTCCTCTGGAAAAAACACTAACTCATTTCAGGTTTGAGTATTCTGAATCTAAAACAGCTCTTATCTTAACTTGCCTATGTGAGATTTACAAATGAGAAAAGAACAAATAAGGAGTAATTTAAATTTTAATTTAAAACCCCTCCATTTTCTTATCCCTTATCAAACTGCCAGCATTTTTCCTGCTAACAATGAGCCGAGTGTCATGGGCACAGCACAGCCCCCTACCACAAACCAAGTAATCTCTTTCATCTAAAACCCTGATCCCTTTAATAAACAAAATACGAAAAGGCAGTCAAAATTACGCTCTGGCTTTATGAAAGAAGCAGGGAAATCCTCAGAGCACAATCCCCTACTTGTTATTTTCACAGCCCACGTGACCCAAAGTCATTCTGAAGGATAAAAAGACAGAGGCTGCCACCAGATCTCTGCCATGATTTTTCCACAGTTCCCAGCCTTAGCCCATCTGTTATGCAGCGGCCACATGAATGGCATGTGTCAAGAGAGTCATCACTGTGCAAACTGCCCAAAGAAATCAAGCAGCCAACTTCCTTTTGCTTCCATGGCTTCAGCAATTGTTGCTGAGCTGGCCACCATATGGTGAATAATTAGTTTTTCGACCCCACTCTAGAAAAATGTTCAGTCCATTGCCAGGCATTAGCAATATGTGTGTTAATGAACAGCAGATGATGAATGCCTATACATTAACAAAAGTTGAGATTTTCTGGCAGCAAGCTAAGCTCACCGCGAGAATCCCGATGACTCTTAAGGCCCTGAGTAACGGAGGGCAGCAAGTCGTGGCTGAAAAGTACAATTCAACCAAATTTCTCCATTGCTCAAACACTAAAGAAACTTTGCAATAAACCATCCTGCTCCCCTGGTCTTGCTCCCTTTCTTAAAATGATTAATTCGACCCACGTAAAGGACTGGCAATGTAGAGCTCTCAAACAGACGTCTTCTGTTCTCGGGCAATTGAGGTGCATTGTGTAAATAGCCAGCACACAGGTTCTTCCACACTTCTCTTTGTCTGAGTGCTTGATGCATATGAATTTATACTGAATACCTGCAGTGTGCAAGCTCCTTGAAGAGCCAGTCCCAGACCTCTGAGCAAACACTCACCTCCAAAGACCGAGGCTGGTAAACATGTCTGATGGTTCCATCAAATGGACTTAAAAGCTCAGCTAAGACCTCTAGGCATATTTTGTTCCCTGAAGCGATCTTTTTCTTTTTCCTAGCCTTCTAATTAAAAAGAGATCTTACCTATATTCCTCTATAGAATGAAATATCCTCATATTGTGCAGACATCCTGAACTGGTGATCATATTCAGGAACTCTGGTGGTTCTGGCTATTGCCTTTTATTAATAAAGTCCCAAATGCACCCCAAAGCCATTCTAAAATATAAGCAAATATTTACAGACTTGTAATTAATTAACTACTGCTGTTGGGAACAGCTACAGCTCTGGTATATACATTGTGTGTGGTACAAAAATGGACATTTTAATATGCTTCACAATTATAATACATTATGGAAAAGCCACTCTTCAGAAGATAGGGGACAGTACAGGCAGCCAAGACACCTCTGGTTCCTTCACATAGATCCAGTGGGGAAAGCCACAGAAAAAATTCAGGTGCGCAGCCTGATCCCCACTCAGATCCTATCCCTGTCACTGCCAAACCTCAGGCAAGATGTTCACCCTTTCTGCATCACAAGGCCCAGCTAGAATCTGGTACCAATGGCACCCACCTCCCTCCCTTGGCCATCTTGGCTGTATGAGTAACCCAGGGGCAAGCAGAAGTCAATTGGACTACAAAGGGTATCTAAATACAGGTCTGAACTCACTTTCCAGATTTGACTAGCAGGTAGGTCTTGAAATCTGTATCTGCACTTGTTACTTTATCATGTGTTAAGCATGTCAACTAGGTAGGCAATTTTTTCCCAGGACCATCCCACATTTTGGACACAGGTAACATGCATAGGCAGTGCTGGTGGGTTAGGGTTTTCTTACATTTGTATGAAAAGAGAGTAGTTGCAGATTTAGTTCCGTTTGGTGCAGTCCCAGGCACTGATTGTTTCATTTAATCTGTGTGAGAGTGTCAAATGGATAAATTATCATATGACAGCTGAATGTTCCACTACATCTTGTTGATAACAGTTGTTAGAATAAGCAGGAGTTCATACTGTTTAGTTCAAATAGTGGTAGTGCCTGCAGAAAAGTGGATTTCATCCGCACAGACTAAGGCGCCTGTTTCCTTATTGGTATTATTTTTATTCTCTTTCCTTCACTACTTGAAGGAGTTAAAAAAATTATAAAGGTGATTTATCTAATGCCACAAGTTCCTTGGTAGCAGCTCACTATAGCAAACATTCACATCACAGAATTACAGAATCACAGAATGTCAGGGATTGCAGGGACCTTGAAAGATCATCTAGTCCAATCCCCCTGCCAGAGCAGGAACACCCAGATCAGATCACTCAGGAATGCGTCCAGGCAAGTTTTGAATGTCTCCAGAGAAGGAGACTCCACAACCTCCCTGGGCATTCCAGATGGGGTCTCAGCAGGGTAGAGTAGTGGGGGAGGACAACCTCTCGTGACCTACTAACCACCCCCCTTCCAATACACCCCAGGATGCCATTGGCCTTCTTGGCCATGAGGGCACAATGCTGGCTCATGGTCATCCTGCTGCCCACCAGGATCCCCAGGTCCCTTTCCCCTATGCTGCTCTCCAACAGGTCATTTACCAACATATACTGGAACCTGGGGTTGTTCTTGCCCAGATGCAAGACTCTACACTTGTCCTTGTTATATTTCATCAAATTTCTCCCCGCCCAGCTCTCCAGCCTGTCCAAGTCCTGCTGAATGGCAGCACGGCCTTCTGGCGTGTCAGCCACTCCTCCCAGTTTGGTGTCATCAGCAAACTTGCTGACAGTACACTCTATTCCCTCATCCAAGTCATTGATGAATATTTTAGATTTGGCTCTTTGAGCCTTATTCAGTGACTTGAGCCTTACAGGGACAGTATTTTAATTCTGATTAACAGGTAGCAATGACATAAAAAGAACACAAAGTAGAATTATGTCAACACAGCAAGATGTGGAGTGCCAAGACTCATGTATTAAGCTCTGGTCCAGTTTCCAGGCTAAGCTTGAGACCAACATTGGTAACTCCAAGATGCAGTTTCATGACTCACAAACTTGCAGGCAAAGCTGTGTAATATTTTCCTGTCCTCTGTGCTTATCTGTGCTACTGCCTTCAAGTTGCTTTGACCACACGCAGCTGTGCCTGATGAGGAAATGTTTTGTGTTAAAATTAAATAACTAAATAACCAAAATATCTTGGAACTCCATCCCAACCAGCAACAAGTTGGGGCACAAGTTGAGTTATGGAAATTACCAGCATTCAAAAGAAAGGTGAGCTGTGGCAATAGACATGCCAAATAACAACTTACTAGGCCAAAGACTTAAGCAGTTATTGAATTGTTTACACTAGTAAGACTTTTAAACACAAAAAACACACTTGAGTGTTTTGGCCAAATTAGACATCCATAAGTCCATGGGCCCTGATGGGATGCAGCCACGAGTGCTGAGAGAACTGGTAGATGTTATTGCTAGGCCACACTCCATCATCTTTGAAAGGTCATGGAGAACAGGATTGGTGCCTGAGGACTGGAGGAAGGCAAATATCAATCCAGTCTTCAAAAAGGGCAGGAAGGAGGAACCAGGGAACTGCAGGTCAGTTAGTCTCACCTCTGTCCCTGGGAAGGTAATGGAGCAACTCGTTCTGGATGCCATCTCAAAACATGCTGAAGAACAGGAAGCTACTGAAAGTGGTCAACACGGATTTACCAAGGGTAAATCATGCTTGACCTATCTGGTAGCCTTCTATGATGTTATAACTGGATGGCTGGATGAGGGGAGAGCAGCAGATATCATCTACCTTGACTTCAGCAAGACTTTTGACACTGTCTCCCATAACATCCTCATTAGGAAACTAATGAGGAATGACTGAGAGAGCCGGCACTCCTCTTTCATAGAATCATTCATTCATTCAAGTTGGAAGAGACCCTTGGAATCATCAAGTCCAACCATCAGCCTTACTCTACAAGTTCTCCCCTACACCAGATCCCTCAACACCACATCTAATCTACTCTTAAACACAGTCAGGGATGGGGACTCCACCACCTCCCTGGGCAGCTGATTCCACTGATTGACCACTCTNCTTCTGCTGGTCACATTATTTTTTATGCAAGCCAGGATGCCATTGGCCACCTGGGCACACTGCTGACTCATGTTCAGACACCCGTCGACCAGCACCCACAGATCCTTTTCCGCCAGGCAGCTCTCCAGCCACACTGCCCCAAGCCTGTAGCGATGCATGGGGTTGTTGTGGCCCAAGTGCAGGACCTGGCACTTGGCCTCGTTGAAGGCCATGCCATTAACATTGGCCCATCTATCCAGTCTATTCAAGTACCTCTGTAGAGCATCCCTGCCTTCAAGCAGATGAACACTCCCACCCAACTTAGTGTCATCTGCAAACTTACTGATAGTGTTTTCTATATTCCTATCAACATCATCAATGAAGATATTAAAAAGGAAAGGCCCCAATACTGAGCCCTGAGGACCACCACTAGTGACCAGCCACCAGCTGGATTTAACTCCATTGAGCACCACCCTTTGGGATCATCCTTCCAGCCAGTGCTCGATCCAGTAGATCGTACGCTCATCCAGGCCATGAGCAGCCATTCTCTTTAGAATGAAGAAAGTTGAGATAAGGCCTTATTAATGTTTAAAAATATCTGAATGGAGGGTTTAAGGAGGATGGAAACAGGCTCTTTTCAGTGGTCCCCAGTGACGGGATGAGGGGCAATGGGCACAAGCTGGAACAAAGGAAGTTCTATTCAAATATGAGGAAAAGCTTCATTAGGGCAAGGGTGACCAGGCAGATTGTGGAGTCCCCTTCCCCGGGATTTTCAAGCCCCACCTGGATGCAGTCCTGAGTAATGCACTCTGGGCAATCCTGCTTTAGCAGGGGAGTTGGATTAGATGATCTCTAGAGGTCTCTTCCAACTCTGACAATCCTGTGATTCCATGATTCCATGAAAATACATTGAGAAAATGTCACCAGTTGTCTTTTTACGCTCTGGGAACTTTTGTATTTTCTTTAAATGAAATTTTAATTAATTATGATCAAAAGATATCATTTGTACCTAAGCCACTACCTAATTTCCTTTAAAATTGTTTGGTAAATAAATTTCCATTTTAAAATACAGATTACGATTAAAATAAAGTGAAACTTTATGGAGTTTATATTCCACAAGCCCTGACTGTGGTCGAGATAATATTTCAAATCAAATTCTTCCCTTCTGCAGGCAGAAATATATTTCCCAGAGATACAAGACACATTTTTAGCAGTTTTTAAATTGTTCAAGGAGAGACATCCATCACCTTGTGGATGTCACAATCGCTGGCTGTGACTGGTCACAATAAATATTTCAGGGTCCCTAACAAGCTGGTGTCTTTATCTCTTCATTTTATGACACTGCCAATCTTCCAGTACAAGTAAAAACAATAGATTGTGCTATCTGCTATCTGTGCTATACCGACATAGAAATGTTTCTAAGAATCTAACCTGTGAAGCATCTGGCCAAAAGACCAACTACAGCAGCTACAAAAGCTAACTATATTTTACTGAACCATGTTTTCCTGCATTAGTCTCCAATTCTCAATCCATTTCTGAAGAATGCATATCTTTTATATTTTTTTATCACCCTGGGAAACCACAAGGCAGACCAGGTACCTTCAACCTCTCTGTGAGAAGGCAGATCTCCATGGCTGACTAGGTACTGTCTGAAATTATAGAGGCTAAGAGAAGGCCACGGAAAAGCTCTAAAATAGAAACTGACACAATTGGCACAGTTTACCTTAGAGAGAAGATAACAGCAGATATGATATAAATGCATACAACAGTAATTTTCTAAAAACTGGGAGCTTTTATGAACGCTAGCTCAATAACTACAGGAACAAGGGGACAGCCAGTTGCAAAGTGCCTCCAGTTACTCTAGTGCAAATATAGTGACATTTTTTCTAAATACTAGCCTTGGAAAACACTTTAGATGATGCTACTACCAGCCTAGGATCTTCTCATCTTGCATGTCAACAGTAACAGGAAAGAGAAAAGTCAGCCATTTCAGTCACGAGCAGTGCCTTGATATGGTGGCTCTGGTAATACCTGTGGAACTCCATTGTGCTTTAGAGTGTTTGTAGACATGAGGGTATCAGGTAAAAAGTACCTCTTTGCACAAGTGGAAGAGCAACTCAATTTTTCTTCTGAAGGTTTTCTACTTCTGTTCATGATAACCTATACAGGATGAACACATCTTGATTCTAAAAGGCCAAGAAACTATATGGAAGCAAAATCCGGAAGAGATAAATCTTATTTATTAACTAATTAAATTAAAAATCAGTGTGACACCATGAGCATGAAACATTTCATGTTATTTTATTGTTACTGTTCAGGTAGAATTAAAATTTAAATACTGGGTGCCTGGGAAATCTATGAATGGGATCCTTGTGAAAGGAATAGAGGAAGGAAGAATTAAGTAACTTTATTATCTTTACAGAAAAAAAAAAAAGTTAAATCTGGCTTTTAAAAAGAATAGCTTATATCCAGAATAAAATAAAAACCAGTTACAGTATTTTTAAAGACGTAAAAGTTAAAAATATCCTCAGGATAACTGTATGAACCCCCAAAACACACAATCATTGTACAATCTAAAAAGTTTAGCTGTTTTCCAAAAATCAGAGAGATGGAATTAAGATATCATTAAAAACTGCACTGAAGATCTGTGGAAGATCAGCTAGGCTGTGAAAAAAGTCCTTCCATTTCAAAAAGAATATCTTTAAAAGTCATTATGTAGTTGAATGATCTTAAAAGGCCACATAGAGGCAGCCAAGGAAAATTCCTGACATGCATTTTAATGGCACTAGTGCAGTGGCATTTATAGCAATGTTCAAGATCAGCAGCAAGAATGTATACCTTTATTTTGATTTTTTTGTTTGTGTATTTATCTATCTTTAGGACTATTCTAGTAGTTAAAGAACACATATGTCTAAAAGGTAGAAATTTCCTTATGTATTTGTCTTTAATATACTGAAATATTTGCCTAAATAAAGGCCTTTGAAGGAAAAGAGCTAATACCTTTGCCCAGATTAATCCAAATTTTGCCAGAGAGGGCTATGCTGGCGGCCTGCCAGGAGCTTTAAGGCTGAAGCTAATTTGCATGAAATGGAGGAAATTGCAGCTGCCCTCGGAATTAATATGGAGGCACAGACAGCCTGAATTGAGACAGAGCATCGCACAACAGGATTTGCGAATACAAACATGCCACACTTCCTTATTTAAGATGAAAGTAGCTATAGGCAACCGAGTAAGTCTCCATGAAAGCTACTTAGATACCTTTACCCCCACACACCTTTCAGGTCCAATGACCTCATTTCAAATCCAGGTGGGGGCTGTCACTAGACCACAAATGGAAATGAAAGTTGATTCCAAAAGACAACCACTCTGAGAAAAAGTGCTTGAGCGTAGGATTAAACCCCATTCAAATACTCTCCTGGAAAAGAATACAACTCAACATGTCCTTAAAAGAACTTAAAAATTCCTTAATCAGGGCCTCAGAAAAACTCCAAAGTCTTTCCTTGTTGACACCATCAACCTGCGGTGATACTGCTCAGGCTGGTTACAGGATGCTCACATATCTGCTCTGAACAACCCTTGAAAAATTGCATGAGGTTATTATTGTTTTGATCATACTGACAGTATTTCATGCTCTTCATATTAAATAACCTCTTATGGTTATTTCAAAGATTTCTACAAGATGTCGAACTGCTGTCTTTGCTTAATTTCTCAATTAAATAACTTAAGTACTACTGCTATGACTTTCAATGGAGGACAGATATACTGCGCTAGGTTTTCTTCATATTCCTCAGCTACACAATGTTGGGCTGACTCTCAGAAACACCAAAACCTGCTTACTGACTGATGCTGGAAGATACGTGCAGACAACTACATCACAAAAAGTGTAATGCACAAAGACATTCTCAGAAGCTGAGCAGGAGACTAGCCACAATTCTCAATAACCAGCACTGGCATTATTGGCCAATTCTATTTATTGCCAGTTTGATCTTGCTCTATCCCTTCAAAAGGATGGATTCCTTACTCCTGTAATGCACGTTGTCTCAGCACAGAGTCCCAGCAAAATCGTGCTCTTCCCTTTCCTTCCTGGCTCTAGCAATCAGTTTCTCCAGAACTTTCTATTGCACCAAACACAATCACTGCTCCAGTATAAGAGAGGTCATTTCCAGTATGGTCAATTGTTCAATTTCTGACACGTATTACAGAGGGTGTGAGGCCTCTCCTTTAATAAAGGAACACTCAACTTACCTGTGACTTACATTAAGACTCTTCACTCCCTTCTCCCTTCCTTTCTTTTTTCCATACCTCAGTCTGCAATAGCTTTAATCCAGCCCTAACTAGATACACAAATTTTACATTGCAAGTGTCATTGCTACCTTTCTGTAATTTCAGGGCTCATCCAGCAGTGAAGGACAAGACAACCATGTAGGGTCACTGAGCAGAGACAGGTACTACTGCTTCTAAGGTAGATATCTAAAGCAGAGAGAAGGGATCATCTGAGAAGGTGCTTATCCTTTTCTCCTATTTCCAAAAAGAGCTTAGACAAATAGGTTAGTTTAAATTAGTTGCCTAACTTCTAGATAGCTAAAGCCTGGTAAGAAAAAATAACACATTGATATAGAGAAATTAATGGAAAAACACAGAGCAACTACTGATTGTTTCCCTGTTTTCTTGTGGGACTCCTCTTTCCCCCCAAGTCCACACACTTTTCTGATAGACCTGTACCTTTAGGTGAGGATGACTACCATATTTGTGTGCTCTACTGAGAATATAGGATCCAAAAAAAAGGAAAACACTGCAAGAATGCACCGAGGCAATGATTTTGCTATTGGGTCTTTCAGCTACAATGATGCGTCAAATTAATATTTAAAAAATGGGGAAAAAAATCATCTCTCTACTCCCCTCCCAGCCCAACCAGAAATGTCTTTGATATGTAAGAATATAACCTTTATGGCTTCTTTATGTGAAGTAACTTACTAACTGGTAAACACTCAGCAGATGTGAAACCTGTCTCTAGTCAGATGATGAAATGTGGATTTAGAACCTAATCCAAGGCAGTCAGTTAAGAAAATAAATTTATTTAGACCCCAGGTCTTAAAAGAAGACCTAGTTCTCCAACACACTAAGCCTTGGGTTTATAAGGCTTTGCCTGATGAGAGGCAGAATGCCTACTCTGCTATTGGCAGGAAATGTGACGACTGTAATGAGAGAAACACTTTTAAATGCATCTGTAGAGGATCACAGGAGGTCAGATGTCATTTATTCCATTCCCAGCTCCCAGGCAGGAGCAGCTTTACCTGTCCAAGTCCTGACAGAATTTTATTAAAGCTATTCTGCAAAATAATAAACACTCAAAGTATATATTCTGACCATTAAAACAACAACAAAAAAAAAACCAAACCAAAACAAAACAAAACCACAAAGAAAAAAAAAAAAGCAGTTGTAACTGAGGCTGTCACTTAAAAGCACTATGTCTTGCCCTAATCAGTCATGGACAGGGAGAAAAAAATTACTCCCATCTTCTTTACAACAGCCTTCCATATTCTCGCAGACTCTTCCCTGACTTGCCAAGACTCTTACCAGCCCTTCTCCTCCAAAATGGGTGCTACACCTTTCCTGCAATCTGCTACAAACACTCCGGTGATCAGGGCTGAGTAGAACAGACAGGTCCTGCCCTGTGTCTTCCAGGGTACACTGCATTTCTTAAGTCATCATCTCCACCACTTCAAATAGTAACTGTTCACTTGGCATAATAGCTTACATAGTCAGTTTTGCATCCAGGTTATTTTAGAGTAACCTCAACTATAATTCTCCAGTTGCTTCGGACACCTTAGTGTCACATCAGGTCCTCTCTAAAGCCTTAGTAAGCTTAAAACTTATGAAGTCTAACATTTCTCATCTTGCAATAGAATATACAGGTCACTTATTGTGCAAACACTTGGACAGATGAAGTGTTTTCTTTCGCCTTGGTGGATAAGAAATACCTTTGAACAAGGAAACGTTACAGGAAAATGGAGAGGTCTCTGCAGTACCTCACAGTCATTGCTCCCTCTTTAGGTGACTATAACTCTACAGCTGTTGTTTATGGTTGTGGTTGTAGTAATACATATCCAGATATCAAATGTGATTCCCTTGCAACATATCACATGTGTCAAGTAGCCTTACCCTATTATCAGGGACATTGCTCCTCATTTCACCACAGGACTTTGGTCAGCACCTAAGAGATGAAAGGAAGATGTAAGAATTAGAGCAGATACTTGTATGACACCAATCTGTAGGGGAAGATGTTTCTACATTCATCACTAATGAATAGCACTTACCATAGAGTGAAGGAGCTTATACCCCATATGTGTAAAATTCTGTTTATTGCACAATTCTTTCTATGTTGTTATCCTTTTTGCTTTCACAATTTCTATGGAAAATTATGCTGCACAATCCTGGAATCACTTATTCACCAATAGATAATAGTCCTAAGCAATATTTCAACACTATTGACTACAAAGCATAAGGGCAGAAGGTGCTCAGCACAATAAAACCACAGAACAAAGTGCCACAATTTCTGCATGAATAGTATGCTGTATGAATCAATTGTAGAGCATGATTCATAGGAGAATTTCTAAAACTCAAAGAATAAAGCAGGCTATAAAAAAGGGTATCCTGGAAAAGCAGACATACTATGAAAGTAAAGGAGGAGCTCACTGCAGGACATCCTGCTGCTTGAAATTGGCCTTATCAGCCTAAAAGAGATTCATTTTCAGAGCAGCATTTGAAAAGAAAAAGTCAGGTCACTGATGGTGCGATGCTACAGTCAATCAAGCACCAGTCTCTGGCAAAGGGGAAGGAAAGTCGGTCTTAGTGAAAGTAAATGGAGGCACAGAAAGAAAAGGAATCCAAAGAGCTGTATCCCATGAAGGTCAGGGGATGCTGGAGGACTGAAATCGGTGGGGCTGAACTCTGGAGCACTCTAAGTGGTAGGTACACTGTGATGGCCATCCAGCACTGTAGCAATGCATGTGTAAATGGGATGCTGCAGTAGCATGACAGGACAGAGGTGTGGTAGGAAGGTAGAAATAGAAAGAATTTAGGAAGCCTGAGAAAGAATGAGGAATATAATGAGGAAGGTGTTCCCCTGGCTATGTGAGAAGATTTCCATGCTTGTAAAGATACAGAAACTCACTGTTTGAGAAAATTACTATGCTGGACTGATTTGTTATGGCACCAACATTCTTTATAAAAGGTCTTCATCCACTGAGTAGATAACTTAGTGTCCAGAAGGCCTAGGGTAGAGGATATGAGTTAATATGCATGCTAAGTTACTATAAGAGACCATGACACCGTAATTTGTTAGGTTCGATGTAACCCAGGTGTTTCTGAAAGGTGGAACACCTTTGAAACTGAACTAACAGATAAAGGCCAGAATCTCTAGTCACACTGGATACACAGGAACACTTATAGGGTCTCCTTGTATGTATATAATACCTTAGTATGCAAAGTCATATGCAGAGTATTTTAGAAAGCCTTCAAGTTATTTTTATTAGAAGTGGCTTTTTACTATTGTACATGCAACCCTATGTGTAATGAGCAGAAACACATCAAATAAACTTCAAGTGTCTTCTATTTATGAAAAATAAGTGATTTTGCATCTCTGAAATTTACTCCATTAGGGTCATCCAAAGATCCTAATGTGTGCAGTTGGAAGAGTTTAAAGCTTCGATTTTAGCTCTGCTAAGGCCTGAGATTTCAGACCTTTACCCTACCTATAAAATAAGATTGATTACTACTCATCCTACTTCCCTGCACTGATGAAAAGAAGTGGGGTCCTACAGCAGAGGAAGGGGTCAACTTCACATTTACAAGGCAGAAAGGATGCTTTTTGAAAAGCAGATGTTGGAAAAAATACAGAGAGCTGGAATCAATGCACAGAGAGGGAGTTGAACCGTCAGTTGCCAGATGCTGGCAGCTTATCATGTGGCTTCACAAAGGCTAATATTAGCATATATTTTTATGAGTGAGTATATATTAATCAAAAGTGTGGTCTGTATGTACCTCCTGAGTTCACTTCTGCGTATGAAAGTTGTGAGAGCTAAGGGTTTCTCTAAAGTCAGCCCCTGCCCACCAGCTCCACTCTCCAGCCAGTGACTAAAATGATACACAAAAGTGTTTGCTCCACAAAAGCAGCTAAATGAGAGCGTTCCACACATGCTGCCTGCCCTACTCTTTCCAGAAATAAATAGAAACACAATGAAAGAAAAAAAGCACAGGTTTTAAACTCTGTGTATTTCAAGCAGATAGGAACACAGGACTTAGTATGCAGACAGATCTGTCAGTGCATGATCCATAGGGAAAAATTCAAGAAGCACACCTTATAGAGGGGGAGGTTTATAGAATTCCTAGTGCCTATGGTACTCACATAAATGCCCCATCTTTTGTTCCTGCGGGGCTCCAAAGAATAATAAAAGAAAATACAAAGCAAAGGAGGCACCACTGAGCGAGTGCAACAGTGTTTTATTAATCCATGTGATTAATCCAGCATGCTGAGGAAGATTCTTTACAGAATCAAAACGTTCGTGGTTTTGATCCACATGGATTAAGGGAACACTGTGGCATTCGCTCGGTGGTGCCGCCTCTGCTTTGTGTTTTGGTTTTATTCTTTGGAGTCCAGCAGCAACAAAAGAAGGAGCATTTATATGAGTACAGCAGCATGGGGACTTGGATAACCTCCCCTCCCTTCCTGAAGGGTGCTGCGTGAATGTTTCTGAGGGCTACGTCTCTTGTTTGTGTCTACAGCCTGCCCTCCAGAAACCAAGCCCCTACCAAATAATAGAAGGCTGTTTCTGCCAAATCCTGAATGACAGTCATGCTGCTAAGCGAGCTTTCTATAAATCAGGCGCATACCTGTGTAAAGTAACCAGACAATAATTAGAAACACTGGCTACATTCAAAATTTATGTTGGAGGGGAATAAAAAACCCATGACATAATTCAGCAGATTTCTTTTGGCAAAGTAAAGGACTCAGGCATTGTACTGGGACCTGACAAAATACTTAAGTCTATGCTTAGGGTTAAAGCCAAACCCAGACTTAACTGCTTTGCATTTAACTTTTTTAACTTTTTGTGTGCTCAAATGCTTTGTTGTACAGAGCCTAAATTTCTCCTTGTTTGAACTGAGAGTGACTGCAACAGCAAGATTCCCTGTAACTAAACTGGATTTAAAAGCCAGGGGACAACCTTTCAGCCTAACTGACAAAAAATTCAGGGTCTGCTTTTCAGAGAGCCATCCCACTCACCTTCAGAGAACCACTTACTTGCTAAGCATCTAACCAGAAGCAGGCAAGAGTTTATAAACTCTACCCAGTACTATGGCAGTTCATTTCCTGTGGCAGAGTCTAGATTTTGCCTTGGTATGCTCAAAAGCTATCAGTAGTCTCTACCTCTATTTCTGAATTCTACCTACAGGCTTTCTTATACTTTTTTCTTTGGCTTGTGGTTTGCCTCTCTCCTACCTCTTGGATCTAGCTTCTTCCTACTACATCCTAATCTTGCTGGATGTAATCAAGGTGAACTCCTTCCTATGCTCAGAAATAAGAAAAGAAACACATGCTATCAAGTACAAAGGCTAACTTGACCAGCCCAAACCAAGACAAGCAATTCTGTTAATTCAGCTCTAAATAATAGAGCTGTCAGGCACATACGACCACAAGAAATGCAGTGCCGTTGGGTGTTTTGTTGTGAAGGGGAGGAAGGCAGCTCTGACAAGGAGCACCCAGGTCCCAGCTAGTGGAGAGGAGCAGAAACTGATCCAAAGCTCTGTGTTGCCCCTGTGGTTGTGCAGCATCCTCAGCCACTGCTGCACTTCACAGATGTAAAAAGAGACTGTTCAAACACGTCCCCAGTTCCTGGACTGCCAGGTCCCTCACCAGTGCAGCTCTGCCTGGGCAGGCAGCCCCAGGGAGGGAGGTTCAGAGGGATGCCAGCGAGGGACCTCTCAGCATCAGTGGACTTTTCCAAGAGTTTAGCTGCCTAATCATTCTCTAAGAACAGACCTCTTTTTCTCTTTTTTTCCCCTCTTTCTCTTTTTTAATAATCATACACTTGGCAAAGTTCAGGGCTCTGGCAAAAGGCAAATCCTGGATAGAGGCATAAATCCTGCTTGAGATCAGGTCCCCGGTCCCAAGGAACACCAATGTTTCTCAAAAGAAACAGTCTAAATCTTTCCACGTTAGCAAAGTTGTTTTCCTTGACACTGCTCTCAGAAGCAGCATGACGGTTGCATCTGAAACTATTAAAAAGAAAAGACTCTGCCTGAGGCTGACAGTCAATATGGAAAAATTAAACTTGAATAGCTAAAATTTGGCAATGTGTCCTTGTTGCCTTCAATCTCTGATAATAGCAGGCAACCTTAAGAGTAGGATGTCCATACATTCTAATAATAATAATTAAACTTTTTAAAAATGCAGCAGCAATATACAGTAATGAATATATCAATAAAATATTTCCCTTCTTATACTAGGAAGTACAGCTTATTTACACACTCACACAGGCTGAAGTTAGTTCATGTGAAAAATTGAAAAATACTCAGCATGCTCCAACTTGTCAGTTTTCCCAATATTCTTTTTCATGCTCACAAACCAACTATTTTTCATATCTGCTTATAACAGTTTTATGTCAGACATTTAACTTGCAATCTATACAGAGATGAAGTCTGAGAACACTTAAATACATTACGAATTAATGCTGAACAATTTTGCAACCTAATACATGGAACAGATTTTGATTTTGCCCCATATATGCCTAGGTCACACTTGCTCTGTGACTTTCAAAATACAAGTCATAAAATTCTCATATCTCTCAAGTCTAGAAGACATAAAAAATCCAAGTTTTTCTTAAGGAAACAGCAGACTTTCTAAATTGAGAAATTCCCCTCCAGTTCCCAGCATATCTTTCCAAACACCTACTGCTAAGGGTTTGAGGCAGTTCCTAAATTTGAGCTTCCTATCAAGACTCCCTGGGACGAATCTCTGCCCCCTCTTAGCAATAATTTGAGATAAACTGCAGCCCTTAGTCTACTGGGAGAAATTTCCAAAGCACTTGGCATTTGGCCTCACACCACTTCTCCTTTGAAGCTGGAGACTATACAGAAAATACCTTGCTCCCCACTGAGCAAACATTTGACCCTAGACTACTGGGAAGGAACAAACTGGACCTTCTGCTTTTCAGGGTAAGCTAAAAGGTTACACAGTCCCTCCTGCTGAGTCCTAACAACTCAAGGCAATATTCTTAAGTAGGTTCTGCATGCCAAGGTGTCGTCATGGCTCTTTCCAAGACACAGAATATGGTATTCACAGAAATCAGTATGAAATGTTTTTAGTGCACTTCCAGCCTATCTTGAAAAAAGTGCAATTTTGTGTCAGAGTCATACAGAAACACAGAAAAGAGAAACCACAATGAAAGCTTTCTTCACCTACGGACTGTAACATTGCAGGAGAGAAAGGCCACAAAATTCCTACCTGCAAAAATAATCTTAAAAGTGACTCTGTTGAAGAAATCAATAAATGCACAGTATTATCCAAAACTGGGAAGATGGATGTAGAAAAGTATAAGGTGCTGAGGATGACATAGCTGTTGGGACAGTTGGCCTGGGAGAGATGCAGCAGTCTCCTCATGCTTGAGAACTTTTTAAATGGAGATCAGAGTACTCTGCTTCAATGCTACTGCCATCCACCAGGTGACCTGTTCTGGTTTATGAGGAAGATTAAGACAGATAACTGCAATAGTTCTTTTGAGCATGAAAAAAAGTACTGGTATGTTCAGGCAAATTACATCCATCATTGTTGAAAAAGACAAGGGCAACATGAAAGTAATGTAATTAGCAACACGTGATTTCTTTATGCTGCTAATAATAAGCAAGAAAGAGGAACTCATTGCCACATGATACTTTTTACCCATTTACAATTGTAAAAAATTAAAAATTTACCAGAAAGTGGTCTGATTCTACTATATGTCTATGTCACAAGATGATGCTACCACATGTAATGCAAGAATAATGTACACTGTACAAGTGTGGTTATGGCAAATAACTCCAAATAACTCCTCTCCACTTTGAGTCCTATTCACTAAACACTGAATATTTCTTCATACAATATGTGTTTGTGCACCCACACTACCAGCACACATCTGAACTTCTCTTTGACATTCTATTGTCTTCTTAAAAGCAGGCAAACAGCAAAGCCTCACAATTACACCATTGTCTGCTCCAACATCCTAACTCTTCCTTGACTGAAACCACAAATTTATTTCCTGGATTTTCACCCATCTTCTTTTGAGAAGGGGAACCCGCCCCCCAGTTTTGACTCCCCAGTTTAGCTGGAAGGCCCTGGAGCTTGGTGCTGAGCACAGGACCACACAACATCCTCAAAGGTGCTGCAATACTGGGGCCAGCCAGAGGTTCCTCCTCTGTGATCAGTGCATAAAGTGAAACACAAGTGAGATTCAATACATCCCTGTGCATGTTGCATGAGACATCCTGCTACCCCAGAGCAACAGCACTGAAATGGAGGTGTAGGAAGTATTTTCCAGCATCATCTGTCTTTTTTTAAAGCCAGGCATATGAATATGAAGACTTTAGAAAGAGAAGAAAGAGATTTATATATTGCTTTGATGCAGTCTGAAATTTAAACTAGTTTTTTCCATTCATCCTCACTTTCTGTTTTCTCACATTCATTGTCAAACAAGTAACTTCATTTTCATTTTTTAAGGTGGGTTTTTTAAGGCTAAGCAGCAGAAGCTGGGCAAGATAAGGCCCACAGACTCCCAGGAGCTGCACTGAGACCAATTAAACATCACAGCATGATGACTACTGGAGAATCTCATTTGTTTATGCAGAACTACTGTTTATCAGATGCACAGTAACTGTGCACTTAACTTGGCATGTCAGCCCTCCTGTGTCTGCCACAGCTCCTACCAAGTCCTTCCTCCACAGCTTCAGGACCTGGGTGAACATTCATGACCTTGGCCAGTCCCCCGTGCATGCCAGCCTGGCCCTGCACCTCTCCTCTCATCCCTCCATGCTGCTCAGTCCTCCAGAAATCAAGAGAGGCACCAGTGACTGAAATAAGTTTCCTGCCTATGTTATGCACGGCAACTCTACACTATTTACCCTGAGCAGCATCCAGGGATGAGGCTCACAGGGAGTGAGAGGAAAGAAGTAGCTCAGTGGGAGATGTCCCTCCACCAGCTCTGAAAGCCAAGACCCAGTCATTGAGCCAGGCTAGGGATTTGGGGTAATGCAGATCCTGAGCTCCTGGGAGACTGAACACACTCCTTTAGTGCCCTTCTCCACGGGTTCTTGTTCTCTGTGCATAATGTGTTCAAAAACATTTCCACCCCAGAGTTAGATACAGACTCCCTCTTCCCCTCTGGATTCCCAAATCATGCAATCCTTGCAAAGGTGACAAAAGAAGAGTGGAGTGAAAATCAGAAACAGGGTTAAGAACTCTTACTGTTCTCTGTCACTTCATCTTTGCATTAAACTATAAGCAGCACTCATAGTTTCTGAATCATTTGAGAGCCTTCCACAGGATCAAGAGTTTTACAAAGTAGAGGTTTATGCTCTTGCATAACTGAAACTCATAAACAGAAGTTAAAGTGCAGCATCAGAAACATCATCTGCCTAATAAGCCATGGAAGAAGAAAGAGAAGAGCAAAGCTGAACAGTGAAATGAACAATAATTTCCATTCCATGACTAAGTACCTTTATGTTTCACCAAATTGGCCCACAAACTTCATAGCTTCCCTATAGCCATCTCCAGCATCTGTGTTCCTTATTTATACTCCACTACTGTGAATTAAAAAATTACAGATGAAATGCTCAGTGCAGGAAAAGGTAGCATGAGAATTTATCACATTGGATTAAACTTTCTTTTCATAATGTAGGGAGAAGGGGGGAGGGGGGGAGGGGAAGAGAAATGAATGTAAAACAGCACTGAGTCTTTGCAGTAAAATGTAATCTTTAAAAGTAAACCATTATTTCTGGGAAACTGTTTCTGAGATTTCTTAATTATACTATTCATTATGAATGTTTCCTTGAGGGCAAAAGTTTATCTCCCCAAGTAAAGGGTAGACCTGGATTTCAGCACTTGTACCATGGGTTTGACGCATCCTCCTGCTGGCCCTTGTTGCAATCACCACCAGGAGAACTGCACTCTCGCAAACCATGAAGAAGCAATGGTCTCAGGGGTCTCCGACAGTGGCTGGGAGGGGGATTCACCTTCCCTGCTAGTGAACAAGTATTATTTTTACCATTGTTATTAAACATATTTATTATGTCACAACAAATACTCTTAAAGAAGAGAATGACCATGGCAGGCAGGTTTGGAAGAAGATGATATTTACGGTCCCTTTCCAACCCAAACCATCTATAATTCCATGGCTGCAAGCACCTCTCAGACCTAAGCATTCAGCTGTTTTCAGTTTGATTTTTTTTTGCATAATAAATTAATAGACCAGGACTATAGGACATGGAGGGTTAAGTGTGACTCATTGTAGAGAATGTGCCCTTTTCAATAATACCCCTCTTCTGATTAACTAAAAGCAAGGTCTTATATATTATACACAATCCTCTTTTTAAACAAGGCAAGCTCCCACACCACAAAAATACTAGAACAGTAAATATTGATTTTCTTGGCTGATGGTACACCTCATGCCACATATCCCACTCAAGCATCTGCTTATTACCACAAGCTATTCCTATTGTCAAGGAAGAAAGAAAAGTGGCGTTATGTGCTATCGGTTGTGGATTGCAAATATTTAAAAGAAATAAATTTCTCAGAACGAAAGGTACCTTCTTTTGATTAAAAAAAAACCCAACATAACTATTTACTTTAGGCCTATACCCTCTCCTAGCACCTGTACTTTTCAATTGTTGGCTTGCCAAGAACACTGCGGTTTTCTTCCTGGATTCTCTCTTAAATAACTAGTTATTATGCACCAAACATCTATTTAAGATGTACAGTATTTTACCAGAAAAAAATAAGACAGCTTGAAAATGCTGCAGAAAACTCCAGCTATTGATATAAGGTTTGTACATATGCAGGTACGTTAACAAGTGCTATATACATATGCCGTATGGAACAAAAAGCATACACCAAAATTATTTATGTACTATTACTCTTCTGTT
Organism: Jacana jacana; assembly: GCA_013400555.1. Lineage (NCBI taxonomy): Eukaryota > Metazoa > Chordata > Aves > Charadriiformes > Jacanidae > Jacana > Jacana jacana. The sequence continues at coordinate 132,691 of VZTM01030791.1, read as the reverse complement.
TTTGTGGTAGACTTGAATTTAAATTTTGCTGAAGTTATGTTTTACCACAACAGTAACTATAGAAGTAGATTTTTAATTATATCAGAGCAGAGTGAGAGAGATCAGGCAGCACAAAATAACCTTTCTGTTTTACAGAGAATAAAAGTTATCACTGCAAATTAAAAGATTCTACATAATGGTGAAAAAGGGGATTCCAACCATCTAAATAAATAAAAAGAACAAAACATAATTATTTCCCCAGCTAAATATATATATAAGAATTTTAAAAAGTTTTTACTGTGTCAAGTGTTCAGGAACAAGGAGCCAGTAAATGCAACAGTTTAGGAAAAAAAGACAAATCAAAACCTCAAATCTCTGGAAAGACAGAAACAGGCATTAGCCAAACACATCCTGAAAAGAATTACATCCAAAAAGCAAGGATAGAGAACAATGTCTCATTGCTTACCCTAAACTACGGTATAGGGCTTCCTATGGGTCTCCTTTTCTGCTTTATTAATTGGATAAAAGAATTGTAATTCAATTACTTAATGATTTACTACAAAATACTTTGCCCGCACAAGATTTTTCAGCATGTAAACACCATACTATTAGACTATCTACTATTACAGGCCTAACATTTCAGATTTCATTAGTAAATAAAGCCAGGTTTATTTGTAATAAAGTTAAGCCCTTCCAACCACTGACCATGGAAACCAGATTTTGAAATAATTCAGATTTGTGTTTCTGTTCTTTCTAATTAAGGGTAATATCGGGAAGGACAGACAGTGGGTAGCATTGTTCAAGCACCACGGATTTAAGCAAGAAAATCTGATTATCAGCTCATGTCAGAAGCCAAGCGATAATGCAGCTTAGCATTCGTTTGGGCTTTTTCTTTAGCCAAAAGATAATTACTGTTCGTTAAGTCTTACGTAAGTGTATCTAATATCTGTGGTCCTAAAAATTATGAATAGTAAAGGCACACAACAGGCAAAGAAGAGTTATTGTATTTATTATTTACTTGGGCTGTTCCATCATGCTAATTTCATTAGCCAGGAAAGTTAAACTTAATGTCAAACTATAATTTCTTAAAGGCCAAAAAGTTAAACATCAACTCTCATGCAACTGACACCAGAAGTTACTTTTTCCTTTTTTTTTAATGAAGACACAAAAGCCATATTGAAATGACATCGAGCCCACTGCTGCAGGATCTGCTTTTTGGGCTGAGTGTACATGAGGGTGCCCAAAGCCTCCCCTCCTGCTAAAATCAGCCCCGTTAACTTTTAAGTTTGGAGCTCTCTGGCAAAATGGAAATATTTTATCAGAAAACCTGGTACTTTTCCAAGTATCACATCACTGACATGGTGTGTCAAGAATGCTCTGTGCCCTGGTAACTTCTCATTAGACAGCATAGTGGACATTATCTGAGGGAAAGGGTGAACCAAACTCATACTCACCCCCTTCAACAGGCTGGAAGATACTGGGGAGGGGGAGTAGGAAAAGCTCCTTGGTCATGAGGGGCAGGCAACATGGAAGGCAGAGGCAATGCTGGCCCTGCAGGCAGCAGGGCACCCTAGGGATGGAGCTGGAAGCCACGCTGTCGTGGCTGGGACCTCACAACGTGCATGTCTAGCTGGGGTCTGTCTGTGACAGAAACCTCGGGAAATTAAACAGCAGGGTGCATATTTAGCTGCCTAAATAAGGAGGCTCAGCTTCCTAAACTCCATAGAGTATAAAGCAAAAGAAAGAAACCTCTGGCAGAGGATGCAGAGCAGGGACCTGACTTGCATGTTCAAAATTGCAGCAGCTACTCCCCAAAAACATCCTTCTGCTGAGCACAAACCCAAAAGCAACAGGGATGATCTCTGCACCCAAAAATAACAGTCCAGGTATTGATGATGAGGTCTGTAAGAATACACTCTTTAAGTCTTCAAATTGCCATGAAAAAAAGAAGGCAATTCACCAAAATGTTAGCGCCAATCTGCCAAGCCCCATGCACCAACCACCTGGTGAGCAGGAGGGTAGGTCCCTTGGCCAAAGTCATTGCTGACCACCTGTATTTATCCCCAAACCCCTTCCTTACCTCAAATACAGCCTTTAAAGGAGTTGGCATTTACACAGCCACCTCTGCATGCAAATTCTGTACAGTGCTTTATGGTAACTGAAAAGCTTGGTTGGGCACGGTGTATGCTAGAGATGAAAAGCGAGACAACCACATGTGTGGAGCAAAGTTCCCCGATGAAAATATTTGACAGCCGCGTTAAGAAGGAAAAGTACTTAGCAGTTAGCGAACACATAAAACACAGATTGCCTACACTGTTATATTTACTTCCTCTTGCTTCTCACAGCAGCAGGCTGAGGAGAGACCTTATCCCAAAAGTAAAATAAAGCCATACAGCTACACAGCCACATCCTTAGGGGATTTGCATTGAACTCATGTTAAGTGGAAGAGACCGATTGCTAAGCTGGGTAACACCTTGCTCAGGTTCTCTCTCATGCTAAATGGTAGGAGAGATGCATCTCCAAGACAAACGGGAAGAGCTACCACAGGACCTCTGAACTATCTCTGCCGAGGACCTGATTCAGTATATACACTCACACCCGCTTGATGCTGCAATTTGGGTCACTGTGAGCATTACCCTTGAAATAACAAGCAAATTTGCCCAGCAAAAGCAAAGCACAAGCAAGACGAAAGATTTCTATACCTGTCGAGCATGCTGAGAACTAATTGGAACAAGGTGATCGATGAGAAATGCAAAAAAAATCTCAGCTATTTAGGCCAGCAGGTGCAATAATTCTAGCCTCCCTGTTAATGACACGTAATAGCAATTAGGAGACAAAGTAAATAGAGGAATAGAAAGACTAAGCCCGACCATGAAGTAAGTCACTTTAAAGAGACACCATTTTCATGCATAACAGAATACTGTGCAGGGAAAATAAAATTATCAGGCAAAGAAAAACACAGGTGTAATCATGCAACACCATCTCATGTTTATTTTTTATGTGTGCATTTTATGGCTGATAGGGATCATTAGTATCACTTACAATGACTTTCACCATAAGGCAAGGAATAGTTTTGGCACCTTGAAAGCAAATCACAACAGCAATAGCAAAATTACTAATGCAAAAATCCTTTTGCCTCTCAGAAGAGAAATCATTGTGTTTGTAAGCAGAGGTTTCTTTCAAGCAGAGGGTGGTTCTTCAGAAACGTGAAGCACCACAGAACCAGATGAGGATTAGCTGGAGAGTGATAAAAAAAGAGATATGAAGTCACCAGAGTAGCAATAACAAGACTGGGAGACATGGCTGAACTGCCCTCTCTCTGGAGCTGCCTACCTTTCCTCCATCAACAGGCAGGGAAGCCTCACTGGGAAAAACTGCCAGTCTGCAGCATTAATACCATACTCACGCAGCCTGACTCAGGATGTTGAAACTGGTCTTCCACAACAAAACAGAGGAAAAAAAAAAGCCTAAATATAAGTGTCTTGAATCACCTTGTAAGATTTCATCTGTCTGCCATTGACAAAGAAGCAACATCCAGAGGTACCACACTGCTGTTCAAAGGAAGCTCAGTGTTGTCAATGCTGCACTATGGAACTGTTTCAAACAGTCTACTCTGGCTACACAAATGCCTGCTAGGCCTCCCTACAAAACCTTTCAGAAGGTAAAATATTTCATTTTCGCTGATTTTGGACACCAGAGAAAAATTGGGGGGGTGGGGAGAGGAATGACTTTCTTTAGTCCAAATAAAGATTAATTGTTAAGGCTCTATTAACCTTATATTTACTAAAACTTAGTAGTAAATAATAGAAATTAAGAGAAGACAAACTGCGATGGCCAGGGAGACCACTGCTACAGGTGAAGGTTGGCTCATAGCCATGAAGGTTTTCAAGATCCTTTTCCTAGAACACAGTGCACGGAGATAAATGGGAGTTTTTTCATTCAAGGAGATGGTTGGGAAGAAGTTTACAGCACTATTTGATCCTGAAGATCCCAACTTCTGACACATACAACTCTGAATAGGTGGATCTTTCCTCCTAGAGTTCTCCAGTAGGGATGCTAATCCCATTGGAGGTAATGGACACAGCTAAGGCCAGCATGTGGCAGGGAGGGTATGCTTCACACTGGCCCTCCTCATGGCCCTGGTAGCCACCTCCTGGCAGTGGCACTTTCCAGTGCATGGATTTCAAAAATCGTATCTGGCTTTTCAGAACCAATCTGTACTTTTCATTTACCCTGATACCCAGAAAAATATTACGGGTCTACAGCCCATCTGAGGATATCAATTTCTCACTATCTAAAATTGTAACACACTTCATTACCTTCACTAACTTCATATAATATTATACTACCATTAAAAACCTCACCCTTATTAATTAAAAAAATACTTGCTCCAAAAATCAACTAAACATCTTTTTTCTTTCTGTTGCAAACACTCATGACTTATTGATAATAGTGCCTTATTGTTTCCCCCCCTTGAATAGACGTCTTTAAAAAGCACAAATAAAGAGAATTAAATGCTGTGTCAAACTACTGGTACCTCATGTTTAAACACCTGCTTCCCTTCATCAGTCCTTCATAACATTGTTAAACGATAATTATACGTACTGATGAGTAACGAATCAAAATACTGTAATCTATCTTGAAAGGGGTTTTGCTAATATTACACATGAGGCATTAATGGGATATTTAGACTGTTCCTGTGAGAGAAAACATACCTTTGTATACAGAGAAAGAAAAACATCAGGAGAACTCACTGCATTTTTTTTCTATACAGCTGGCATCATACAAAACATTGCTTACTACTCCTTTAGGTTTTTACATACAAAAAGTGGGGTTTGGGGCTATTTTTCCATCTTGGTCCAAATTATATAGAATCATAGAGTCATTTATGATTCTATATAATTTGGACCAAGACAGAAAAACACATTGCAGTTAGTTTCACAATTTTTGCTACAGTAACTGTGGTGTGATAAGCGATGCCTTTCCCATGTCCTTGCCTCCTGACACTGCCCTCCCACACTGGGTCTTGCACCATGAGCTCTCCGAGACAGCAGCCATGGTCCAGCCCCAGCATCTCTCCCAAGTTGGATGGGGAGAGCAGGGTGATGTGCTGCCTACAGGAGAGAGGTGGTTCCTGCATTTCTCTCCATTCATTTAGCTCATGGCTGCAACTGCTCCATCCAGACATGGCTAAAAGACACGGGCATTCAGGGCAAATTGCAGAGTTGCTCTGGTAAAAGCTGTGATTCCATTTCTCTTCTACTCACCATTTAATTTTCTAATGGCTTATAAAAATAAATAAAGAAAGAAATAACATTACCACATTTTTCAGTACTTTTTCTGAGCTTGAGAAGTTGTATAGATCTAGAGGATAACTGAGTCCCTTTCAAAATGGTAAACAAAAAATAGCAAATATTTTATTTCCATTTTCCAATGTCCTTTAATTTTAAGAATCTGGGGTGTGTTGTATAATTCTTAGCAAAAACAGTACAAAAACAGAAATCTGTGACAAAAACATGTGAACTGCTAGCAGGCTGGCACCTTGCAGGCTGGCTGCCTTTCAGATCACAGCTGAAATAATTACCTCCAGAGCACAAAGGGTGAATGGGAGTGCCTCAGAGGACCTGCCTGGTAGGTGAATGGAAGTCGCTTATACCTGGAGGGAAGATTACGCAGTTCTGCGGTGGCACCTCTTGTTCCCTACCATCTACACCCCTCACACCATATAATATATAATAGCCTCAAACAATCCTAAACTGCAATTTCATATCATTTAATCTTCAGAGGTGTGATTTTTCCCTTGAAAAGAGGCTTTTGGCAGAGAGTAAACAAGCCATCCACGGGCTTGTCACTCCAGCACTGCTCCAGCAACATGCCATTGTCTTCTTCATCAGTGTGTCTTAATCAATATGCCTTAACCCAGCACAAATGCTCTGTTGCTCAGGAAGTAACCTTGGCTCCTGGCTTTATGTTGCATTCTCACAAATTCAAGAAGCCATATACACTTGCATATAATTAATCACAGTGGTTTCGGCGATCAGACATTGGCGATGCAGTTTTCAAAATTTCCACTTAATTTCAAGGAAAGGGGCATTATACCAACACTATGCATTTTCTTTAAATGCCACCCTATCTGAGCTTGACAAAAAAAACAGTTTAACAAGCTGAGCCTACCAGAATTCAAGCAGGTCTAATACACAACAGGCCTAATTAAGCTTGTCGTCTACAGAGATGTACATCTAGAGTCATCCCTCAGAAGTCAGCAAAATCCCATCAGTAATTTTGTGGGTCTGTGCACCGTGGAAAGCAAATTTCTAGACCATTGAACTACCTTAGGGTGTGGACAACCAGGTCATACTTTATATCTCTTCCTGATGTGTGCAAAACAAAATGACACAAGCAGAAGTAAAAGTTGGCCTTGTGAACACAAAAACATCCAAAATCTGAAGTCACTGAAACTTTTCCCACTTTACCAGGTAATCAAATTAAAATGCTACTGACAGTATACACATTGATATGTTAAGTATTGATACTAAAGGATCAGAATTGCTCTTTTACTATTATTTTTGATTTTGCAATACCTACAGCAGTTTAATTTCCCTTTTTTTTTTTTTTTAATAAAGTAATCACTGGGGTAGTTTATGTTAAAATGCTTCCCTACCTGCAACACTGATAAAAGTCTGGAAAAATATATTAGAATTCTGTCTATTGTATCTCATGTAGCTTTTGTGAGTGAAAGGTAACTTGTAAAACTGCATATTTTAATCTATGCAAAATTCCGTAGATCTCCAAGAAATCTTCCTCCATCATAACATATTCCAATTTGAAGTAATACTCTGTGCTTAAGTGATAAATTATCTAAGGCAGAGACTAGAGATTTTTTAGTTCATATAGGCCCTTTCTTGAGGCTCCTCCACAGCACTGACACTAACTCCTAACAAAACAGAGACATCAGGGAAAAGTAAGACATTTTAGTTCTATTCTCACTAAAATCAAGCTGGTTTATAACAGAAGTGGAAGATATGCCAGACTAATAATGACTGAAAAATATCTAAACATCCCAGTATAGCAACACTAAATCTTGATAAAATAGAATGCAACTTTTTACATGGAAGTGAGACAATGAAAAAGTTTTGGTGCTGTTCCTTATTTAATTATTTATTTAGCTGAATTCTCATATTTCTCCTTCTATTTCACCAGCAGAAATTTCAGTGTTCCCATGGAGCTCACAAAGAAGCAGAGGAGCAGTAGCAGTGAGAAGCAGTACACAACAAATTCTTACCTCTGCTACCTGCAGTCATCAGGAAAACACAAGTTGTTTTTTTAAAAAAGCACTAACAGCCTCTCTATTGCGTAGTTATGCAATACAGCCTGCAAATTACTTAATTAGAAATGCAACACTTTTTAGCCCCATGTGAAAGTATAACACAGGAATGATGTAGCAAAAGACTGGACTGCGCTACATGGCTCTGCCTGAGCAACAACAGTAGTCAGGACTCTCAAAAATAAATCACATTCTCTAAACTAGCACAAATGTACTCGTAAAATATTTCCTATACACAAACCTACAGCTGCCATACATTTATTTGTTAAAGCTGTCCTGAAGCTGTTCAAATTGGCATTTAAATTAGCTGGCAACCTCCCTCCTTTTGCTGGCAGACCTCCTGTCTCCACTAGAGGGTATTACCAGTATATCTATATTGCCATAAGCACACCAGCACCACCTTCCTCCCTCCCTCCCCTTTCCAGGGTCGTAATTTGCACCAAAACCTGTTCAGTTTTGCCCATGAGGGACCAGGAGCCAACCTGCAGCTCTGCTGTCAGTTGGAGTGATGTTCCTGAGCTGCTGCTTTACGGAGAAATACACGGAGAGCCTGCAAGCTCCTGCATACCTTGGCCAGCCAGAAATTATTTTCATTTTAGGTGCTGTTAGAGAACCAGGACTTAAATTATCAGGGTAGGCCTGCAGACCTCTGCACACACCGGCTGCTGACCCTAGCAGCATTCTGTACACCTGGAGGCTGTAGGAGTATGGACTTTGCTTTTGCGGGCCTCAACAGCAGGAAGAAGAAAACTGCATCTCTCTTTAAAGAGCTGTTTACAGCAGAGGAAAATGCAATGTGAAGAAGCTGTCACAAACACCTGGATTGTGTGAACTGCAGAGGGAAAAAGTGTATGGTGACAGAAAGGCAGGTGGGGAATCCCATACGTTGGCCAAAAAGAAGTGTGAGCCCACAGGGATGGTTATTTGTATTCATACAGGCAAATGTTGACGGGATAATTCCTTAGGCTCAAGTTTATCAGTCCATCTCCTTTCTTCTCCATCCCAGAAAAACTGTCATCTTTGTGACTATGATTTTTAAAAGTGTACAACTTGAAGGCCAAGAACGACTGCGATCTACCATGCACAACATTGCACAGAAAACAAGTGACAGATCCTGAGCCAAAACCATCACAGCCTAAACAGACAAACACAGGCAGGGGGAAAAGTCTGTGGCCAAGCTGAAGGAACATCAAAGCCCAGAGACCAGTAACACCTAATGTCTCAGCACCATTACACATAACATTAACAGTGACATTTGCAAAACGTAGTAGAAGAGCATCCTACATGATGTTTCATCAGCTGCTCCACCAACTTAATTTCCTGACTGCCTCTGCCCCAGAAACCTCAGGGCTGAAGAAATGCAGAAGGTGACTACAGTTTAAGACTCTCATGAGAAAAGAGGAAGAAAATGTGGTAACTGCAGCCCTAATCCTGTCTCTGCCCTGTACAGTGCTGGGACATTTCAGTGAACCACTGTCTGTGGCCAGCCAGAATCTTTTGGGTCACATGCAGTCTTAAAAAGGTTAGATGCTGTCATTGAAAGAGCTGCATGATACAGATGAGCAAAAGAAAGGAGAAAGAGATTGGGTCCCACTATGTAGTCTACACAAACTTGAATAAGTAAAAGCCAGCCAACAAATTGGCTTTTATTAGTAGTACTGTTATTAATTATAATATTATGCATAGTCAGTGGATAGTAATTATCAATCTTATCCTGGCATCATCACTAAATATTGCTTTTAAGTGTTATAAGCACTCGGGCACCTCAGCACAAGAGAGATATCGAGGTGCTGGAGCAAGTACAGTGGAGGGCAACAAAGCTGGTGAGAGGCCTGGAGAATAAGGCTTATGAGGATCGATTGAGGGAGTTAGGGTTGTTTAGTTTGAGGAAGAGGAGGCTGAGGGGAGACCTCATCACTCTCTACAACTGCTTGAAAGGGCATTGGAGTGAGGTTGGTGCTGGTCTCTTCTCACGGGCAATTAGAGACAGAACAAGAGGGAATGGCTGCAAGCTGCAGCAGGGTAGGGTTAGGCTGGACATTAGGAAAAAGTTTTTCACAGAGAGAGTGGTCAGTCAGTGGAATCAGCTGCCCAGGGAGGTGGTGGAGTCACCCCCCCTGACTGTGTTTAAGAGCAGATTAGATGTGGTGTTGAGGGATCTGGTGTAGGGGAGAACTTGTAGAGTAGGGCTGATGGTTGGACTTGATGATCCCAAGGGTTTCTTCCAACCTAAATGATTCTATGATTCTAAGCTTTAAAATCTCCAGCCACAAAGTCCTAATACTCACCCTAGGGTAGAATACCACTCTCAAACATAGAAACAAGCTGGATTCATCTACCTTAAAGCAAATATACCTACATGATAAGTATAAAAGGATTTTAAAGTAACAGTAAACTGGATATACATCACTTGAAGTCACACTAAATTATCTGCATTTAGTAAGGTAAAAATTTAACTGCAATGAAAACAATGTTTAGCCACTCTTCCAATACACAGCCATTCTCTATGTACACACAAGGCCTTTAGAAAGAGGTGGAAAGCACTTCGGCACAGGTGTAGCTGACATGGACACAGAGATAAGCCAGGCCCTCTGGCAAAGGCGGAGTTCAGACCAGGAGCAGTGTACCAAAAATCTGATTCTTCAGATCCTTGCAGAATTTCACACATTTACCATCTTCCACTGGGGACCCCATGGGAAGGCCAGGCTGGGAGACAGGTTTGGACACAGGTGTTTTACTGCTGTCCATACAAGGCCAGATGCCCACCGACATTTTGTTATCGTGACCGTCCCACACTGGTGCAACAGCAGCAGACGCAACACAGGGTGGTACCTACTGCCATGGTCAGAGCAGGTTGTTGGCCTTCACATGCAGCAAGCTGTGTTCAGCACAAACCTGGTCTCAATGCATTCAGCAATGGAAAATATCAGAGGGTTTCTTTCTCCATTTGAAACACTTCAGTGAATTCAAACAAGTGCCACCACCGTTGACCAAGTCAGGTATCACGGTGGAACTGAGCAATATTTTCTAAAACTAAAGCTCAAATTGGCACCATCATGTCTCACACAATATTTTATAGGTGATGAGTATGTATGTATATAAGGTACAGCGTGTTGTCTCCCATAGGTAGACTGAGGCAGACTAAATCCTTCCATGCCAGAATAGCAAAGGGAAAAAAACATGGACAGAGTGTGTGGCTTGAGTTTGAAGAGTGTAGTGGTCACCACTGAAGGCTTACTCCCCTAACCATTCACTGTAAATAGGAAGGAAATTAGGACAATTAGAACATTTAAAATGTAAATGACAGAAATAGCTGAAAACCTTTTTTTTTTTCCTCTTTTTTTTTTTTTTTCCCCAGTTCCTACTTGTTTAAACAAAGCCCTAACAAGCTACAATCAGAGAGGTCTGCAATGGATCCATGGCAACGAAAAGCCCTGGTCTATGGCTACCATCTTCCCCAGCACACTGACATTAATTTACCAGATATACATGTACACATTGCACAAAAAAATCACCAGGCTCAAGCTTCATTCACTGAAAAGGGGGATCATTAGCAAATGAAAGAAAAAAATATAACAGGTCAGCAATTTCCTTGATGAACTCATCTATTTATTTTTATTTGGAAGAGAAAGATGAAATTATTCTTGTAATTTTTCTGCTTTGTACCTCTAGTAAAGAGAAAATTGCACCTATAAAGCTGATTTTGATTATTACACAGCAGATGAATAATAAAATCAACGCTTCAACATCTATGTATTCCTACAATATTCTTCACAGAGTCATCTGAATAGCACATTAAATGCAAAAGGTGATAGTACTAGAAATAGTACTAAAGATTATACCAAGCGAGGTTTTATTTGTTGTTGTTTTGTGTTGGTTTATAATCTTTGTGTGGGGAAAAGGGCTTATTTAATCAGTCAGAAGATCAAGAGCTACCCAACAGCACGAGAATACTAGCTCCAAGCATGATCAAAACAGAAATACTTAAAAACTACATTAAAAAAATAAGTCTATACAGAAAATAAGCTAAAACATGTCCCACTTTTATGATGGGAATTTTGGACATGCCTTATACTACTGATGTGGCAATAGCAGTTATTAAAAAGAGTTTAAAATCGGTTAATTCGTGGATGGAAAAGGGAGGTCCAGGATGGTGTTTCCTGTTGGATGTTTGCTCGCTGTCAGCTTGCAGGTCTGGCTCATCTGGCAGAGGTGAGCTGTGCTGTTCCACGGCTTCCCCAGGCTACATGCCAAGCTCTGTCTCTCAGTCCATGACTTCTACATGCCCTGGTGTCTCACCCCCACCTGTCCCACCAATCCTTTCCCGGCTGCCAGCAACACTTCTGAACTACCAAGAATGCCTGTTGTCTACAGCCTACAGGCTACACATTTTGCTACCAGGTGTCTTTCTCCTCCTTGCAGCAGAATGAGAGGGTCAAATAATCAAGCCCTCCATATCTGTGCACAGGATGGTCATCAGCAAAGTCCCCTGAAAAGCCAAACAACCCTCTGTGAATGGAGGACTGGTGCCAATAGAGAAGAGCAAACAAAGCCACGCTGACTGCAGCACAGCGGCTGTGAGACACTACGTACAGCACAGCAGTCAACATCTCCAGCCCACGATACTCCACTCACACAAGCAGTGCAACAAGGGACCCTCTGTAATGTATTTTAAAATTAGTTGAGGTTTTATTTATTGTAGTTTTGCAGGCTGAGTACATAGCTTCTGGAAGAGATTTCAGACAGAGATTTCAAAGATACGACAGATCTAAGGATACTCTCGGGTGGCATAACAGAAATTTCAGCTCATATTTAGTCTTGCCTAATGCAGGTTTGCAGTATGGCAGGGTGATCTGTCATAATCAGGTTTCCTTGATCAGCTTCTCAGCTCTGTACATGTCACACTAGTAAACAGTTTGTGAAATCAAACACTCAGCTGATAATTTACTAGAAATTAAATCATCTAGTGCTAGCCACCATTAAAAGCTAGACTGCCTAAACAGCAATTTCTACTCCCCAAGGCAAAAAGAAAGACAAAGCATGAAATATCTCTACCATGTATTGGCTGACATTCTTGACTCGCTCAAAATAATCACAAGCAAGTTAAATCAGAAGCCTGGGACTTAACTCGGTATTATTCTCATAGTAAGTTAAAGCCCTATATTGTTATTAATTGGTTACCTTTCCAGGTCAGATCCAGGAACCCATCATATGGGTTCTAAAGCCACTCACAAAAGACTTGCCTGAAGACACTGCAATGCTTTTCCTGAAGATACGGCAATGCTCTTCTTGAAGATACCATAATACTCTTCAGTATTTCATCAGCAACCATTTCAGCTGTCTTTGCCTAATGAGCAACTCCAGCATAGGCCTACATTTTTGAACATTCATTAAAATTCAGTCATGCCAAGTTCTGAGCAGACAGAGAGGGGGCTGATGAAATCTGGAATGTCAGTAGAAACGATTGAGAAAAATTCCACAGCACATATTTGACTTTCAACATATAAGAGACACATTTGGTAATTATTCTGACCATAACCACTGTTAAATGCTGCTCACAGAGATCAAAAAACATACGTGACACACACCTAGATGTTATGCTGACATAGGACCCTAATCCTGACCGTAGTTACTACCAAACTACCAGCATTATCTAGGGACAGATAATGTCCTCTGAGACACCACTGCCACTTAAAATACTTTCATTAAGTAACAAATACAATTTACTGCCTTTCATTGCATAAATGCTCTCATCTTATTTCACATTGTAATTTGTTTGACAGGAACATTATAAAGAGTGAATTACAGTTTAACTGTATTGTGTTTCTTTTTTTAAAATGTCTGCAATGTCTGAGAAACAACAGCACACAGTCACTCCGGGGACTCTTTTTCACACCATTTATAACTAGGGTAAATGTGTTCTTTCAAGTTTTAGTTACCAATAAGAAGTAATTTCTTTATAGCTGTAAAGAGCCAGTGTGCTCAGGGTCCAGCAGAACTGTGTTCATCACCATTATTGTTCAATATGCTTGTGAAATCCCTTAAATGTCTAATAAGGCAAAACAGGAAGGTTGTTGATGGATATCAATGCTAACAATATAAGATATTTTGCTTCCTGAGCCCTCAGAAGAGCTATAGCTCCAGCTCAAATACTCCTACGATCCCCAGGCCTTCAGGTTACCATGGCAGAAGCAATAGCAAACAAAGATGAGCCAACACTTTATAAAACAAAATATGAAATATAGCCTAGCAATTGTGGACATATAACTTCAAATAGCCAACTCTTTTTGGCAAGCAGAACCTTATAAAGAAAAGAAAAGAGATATTATTCAGTGTTACTTATCTCTAGTATCTGTGAAAAGACACTACACATTCATGCACAAACACACATTTGTATTTGAATAATATGATCAGGATTAGCAAATCCTTTTAAGACAAAACACAATATTTTAAAACATTTCATCATAGCCGACGTCTAAGAATTGCTTTGCTCATCAAAATGCAGGAACAGCTGGGGTGGGAGATACCATCCATGCTAATGAATTAACATAATGTACAAGAGTTATATAGACCAGAAGCTAAAATGTGCTACCTCTGGTAGAGGTGAAAGAATGTCCTCAACTAGAAATCCATTTGGTGAGGGTAGAGTTTGATATCTGCTCTCAGAAAAGTTCAAGTGAACTTTTCTAAGAACGTCTTTCCCAAAGCATATTTTATGAAGGTCTCAGTCAGGTCCTATCCAACATTAAGTGCAGAACTGTATTTCCATGCCAAACACTACCCTAAAGCAAATCACTTCCTATAAAGCTTCCACACAGCATCAGTTATCGGGGCAGCAGTTTTAGCCATACAAATGTGTTCTTTGAATGCTGCTTTAGAAGCTCATACAGGCAAATCATCCTCACGGGGTGAAACAATACACAGCAGCTGGGGATCTGTGGTCTAAATTACGTAAGAGCTGCTCATTCCCATGATCTGTGACAGCACATGGATATATAGAAGCAGGTAAAATAGCACTGTCTAGTCAAAGTTTGTATAAAATTTACCACTGCTTTCAACTTGAGTGCTCACCTCTCTTGAACCTTAGTGGCTTGCAAAACTAGGTGGAAAGCATTAGAGTTTTCACCATACACTGCCACAATGAGAAATATGCTATTTATTAGAATCACTATATGTTTGAGTATAAACCAGATACAGATAGTAATCCCACATAATCTCTTGCGACTGTAGAAAGGCACCAAGGAATGATCTTTGTCACCTTGACTAGACCAAAACATTTTTAAAAACATGAATAGCCCCCCTAAGTAGGTTAATCACAAACTGAGAATAAACTAGTTACAGGTTGTCTGTCTTTGTCAAATATCTTTAGCATTCCCACTAAATAGAAAGCACCTGCAATATGGGAGTGGTTGTGGGCTCTTGCAAAGGTTTGACCTCATCATGTTTCAGTTGGCCTAACACACAGGTATGATTTCTTTGTCGATTAAAGAAGTATTGTAATCAACAAGGAAAAAAAAACATACTTGAAAGTAACAAGTAGCTTGGATATTCATTACTAGCCATTAACCTGATTTTCTAATGAATACGACATTAGGCATTCATTAACAATCATTTGTGTTTATGTGGAACAGTGGCTGTATAATGAAGGTTGATAAATGAATAGAAATGAAACGAGGGAATTTTGGACACTTGTAAAGCAATTAACTTGTTTGGCATTAATTACATATTGAAAAGCTAAATCAAGTACATTTGGAAAGCCACTAGGACAGAGACACAGACCAAGGGTAGATATAAAGACTAGATAGAAAAGAAAACCTTTATTTCTTTTAAATAAAGAAATGCAGCCAGAAGTATGGTATTAATGACAAACAAAGTCCATTTCTAGCAAAAAGAAATCGGATTGCAGCCTGCATTTTAATAAAGAAAAAAGTTAATGAAAAGTGAAACAATGAAGCCAAAAAAATAACCCCTCATAGTTGACAATGAAGTGCAAACAGGTGGTGTACTAGAGGGTTAATGTTTTTGTTTCTTAAAGAAAGAGCCATACAAGTGCCCACACACTTCAGCATATGCTAATAAACGAAGCCACCTAGCAAATTAGATGCTAGCAATGAGGGAATATGGAAGCTCATTTTACAGTTACCAGGATGCATTCCCTGTAATGAGTCAGTAACCTGATCTTTCTAGGCAGTTTTGACTGCATCATTTCTGGTCGGTATGGCCCCAGCCCTGAAAACAGATGCTTTCCATACCCTTTGCCTGCACGGAAACACATTACGTCCCAGAAAAATGAAACAGCCTCAGCAAACATCATCCAAGCCTCTTTTTTTTGCAAGATTAAGATAAACAGTACCTAAGATCAGGGGCAAAAGGAGGAAAGAGAAAACTGAAGAGCAAATAATGAGAAAATTTTTGCTTAGCTGGGATTTGCTAGGGTGGATATCTCTTCAGCAAAGGAGAAGGGGCCTCCTCTGGTATCCTGTATTCCTTTCCCCACACTCCATCCCACCACTCTTGATGAAGCAGTGCCACTTCACCTCCCACAGCAACACCCAGGATGCCCCACAAGTACAGGAGATCCTCCTTTGCTCCTGTCTGTACCAAGAACGCACAGGGAGTTCAGTGTGAGAAAGGACCTCCAGCTGAGCAGGTCCTCAGCTACCAGAGGGTTCGATCTGGGGAAAAAAGTGAGATATTTCAAACTGTGAACACCAGATGCTATGGGAGCAGGTAGCAGATGATGAAAGCTGCCCCTGTGTTGGGTTATCACTCCTCCTGTCAGAGAACTGGACCATCTTCCCTGCTCAGACCTAAACTCAGGCGCTGCCAACTCCCTGCCTGTGCCACTGAGTAAAAAAAAAGGTTTTCCTTCTGCCTGTTGCTAGTGCAATAAAGCTGAAATGTTACATTTATCTCCAGTGAAGACCATACAGATGCCCACATGTTCAGAATTAGACCAAGAGACCTGTCAGTAATGTTTTCTGTTTTGAAGAGATTCAGCAAACACCAAGTACATAACCCAGCTCCATTCTCAGGAATCATTAACAGTCTTTATTCTAGTCACATGTTCTGCCACAGATTCCACATACAAATCCCAGTATGATTGAACTAAATAATATATACAGAAGATTACTTATATCCAGATATTTCTACAATTAAAAAGCTTTACTCGTGACAACACAGACTTCACCTGGCAGGTGCTTTCTAAATTCAATGTTCTCAATTTTTACCCTCTACTATGAAAATTGTTTATTCTCTCTTGTTGCCAGGCGCATTCCCACAACAGGAAAAAATAAATAAAGGCCATCTTGCTGCAATTAGTTTTGTTGGGACTCACAGTCAAGCTTTAGTGGATGCATGTTCCATACTGCATGGTCCACATCAAAGACATGGTCTACCACAGATACATCATCAACTATATAGGGAGAACATAATTATATTTCCCTTAGACCAAACCAGTCATAGCCCTCAGTAAGTTGGAGGAGCCTCAAGTAAAACGTGTTTTAAGCTTGTTTGGTATGCTTTTCCTCCACCGCTGTGGTGCTTCAATGCTAGCTGAGAACCCCAGTGAATCTTCAGAAAGACCCAGCACCACTATAGGAAACCACAAATCCTTAACTAACATATGCTAACTTTTCTCGTCGGAACAAAAGCAGCATCTCTGTTGTCCCCTCAGCAGAAAACACCAATCAAAGACGACTCTTTTCAGGAACAAATGTTAGCCAGGAACTTCAGTTGTGTTTAATTAAGTTCTTCCGAAAGAAACTTCATGCTGTGGCACAGAAAAGGTTATCAGAGGTCAGCTGCCTGCCATGACTTTGTGACCCCCAAAGGGCAAAATAAAAGATAGTGGTATCCCTGCTGGTAAGATTGGCTTCCACATTTGTTTCCCTCTCTTTCTGCTTTAATTTAATAGCAATCAGCACAATATGGCTGCTTTTCTTCGAACAATAGGATGGGCAGAAGTTAGATTTACAGCACTGCAAGGGGGAAAGCAGGAGAGAGGGGAAGCACGCTATGGCTCTTGATCTACAATAGGAACATCACTTTGATACCCATAAATAACTTGCAAACCTACTTAAGATTCATTGCTGTCAAGAGCTGACAGATGTACGCTTTTTTAAAATTTAATATTACCTTATGGAGCCTCTCACACACTGATGCTAAAGTCAAACACTGACTTTAAAAATGGTGGATAATTAAGGGTATAGATCCATGTGGAATATATGATATATATTCTTAATATTTCTCTGAACCATTATAGAAGAGCTATCACCATAAATATACAAATCTACATTTAAACAACTGACATAACAAGCAAAACTGTTGAGGACGTTAAGACAACATTGTCAGAATCCTCCTACAGGTCACAGCAAATGTGTGCTACAGTCTCTATGGTTATCAAAGTGCACAGAATTGACAGGATTTGATCTAAAGTGTCCAAGGGAAAAGTCTGTGTAATTCCAAAGATTTCAGAACATCTCGTAATATGTTTAAAGCACTCCAATCGATATTAATGAGATTGCTTCCCAAATTTAGTTATCCTTTCAGTGATGATAAGGTAAAATGGAGTTGTTCAACCTTCAGAATTTGTGTAATCATTTTACAGTGCAAGAACTTTAGACATTAGGAGCCAGTGTTTCTGTTATTGTCTGAGAAGATGCAAGTTACGTGATGTGTTGGGGGCGGGAGGTTGGTTCAAGCTAATTCCAACCTCTTCAGCTGTGGTCCCTCATGACTCATTCCTGCCCAGCAAACTGCCTTCTGTTGAGCATTTCCATCATAGGAAACTTAGCAGCAGCTTCCTTCAGATTCAGCATGGAATGGTATCCACGGCCTTGCTGATAGATCCTTCTATCACACAAAATCCTGACCCTAGCCAAGGCTATGACAAAGTGTCACTGACTTCAGAGTAGCCAGAACGGCTCCCAGCTCTTTGCTCAGAATCAAGCTCATTCTCCCTCCTTCTCCAATCGCACCACTCTGCTGGCTAAAGTGAGAAAGACTCAGCTCTGTTTCCAAAGCCAAGGCAGAGGTGGAGAGGCTTGGAGCAGGGGCAGTCTCAGCCCAGAGAGGGAGCCTGAGACCACAGTCAGCACAAACAGCACCTTAGCTGCTAAATCTTATTTGTTCTTAGCCATTGAGCCATTCATCAAAATGAAGAGAGGTGATTGCACCCTCTTTTAGATCAATCACTTGTTCTGGTTTGAGGAGAGGTCAGGCAACAGGAAGTTAATTTGCTGTGAAGCTGGAAAATCTCCCACTGAAATCGGTATGATTCTAGACACACTAGGAATACAATGCATTTGCACTGTGAATATTACCTTCATTTCTAAGCTTATTAAAGACAGAAAATACCTTTTATATTTTCTAAATGTCTATAGCATTGAATCTCAGATCATTACCTTGCTAAACAGCACAGAGCAGAAAGTTAGATTTGTTATGGCAGGGCTGTGGGTTTTTTTTCAGTAATCCCTTTAGTGGCAAAGTATTGGCACTTTTGTTTGCCAGGTTAATTGCTCTCTAAAAAATGTAGACGGTCTTCCAAGAAGGCAAGAAGGCCTATCTCTTACTATAGAGATGCACAAAATTATGATCAATAGCTCTCAATTCCAGCAGCAAGCTGAGCTTTGCAGTTCAGAAGTATACATTTTAAAGTGAACCACAATTAGAAAACCTGTTCCCAGATTAAAGTTATCAGAGGTAATAAGACACAGAATACTGTTTTCTGCAGCAGCAATCAATCCTGTTCTTCCCTCTGCTTGAATTTGCTCCTCTGTTGAAACACTAGAGTTGTGAGGCTTTAATCAATACGCAAAGCAATTACTTTCTAAAATAAAACAATCTTAGGTCAATGAAAGATAATGGAAATCATACAGGAGTTATTTATGTGTAAATGCCAAGTTTCTGGTTTTGGTTCCAGACAAATCCAAATGACACAGAGTACAATATTTGTTTTCCCTAGTAACGCACTGGGATACCACAGCCTATACTTTAACTGAGTACAGTCTCCTGTGTTTGTCCTCAGCTTGTTCCACATAATTCAGCAAAACACACAGACAAGTGCCACATCTGGATTTGTTACCTAGGCAGCAAATAAACTTCATCTGAAACCTCACAGCAAAACACGCAGTTTGAAATTTTAACTGGTGTGGCAAGTGCCTCATTTATCAAACCCACAAGGAGAAAAGCAAAATACAAGTGTTCAACAACATCTCAGTTAAAATGAAGTTGCATTGGGGATTTTCAACTTTAATTACTTTAATATTCTAGCTCTTACTTTCATAAAACACTTGAATATTGAAGGGATTGCTCATATCTCTAACACACCAACATGACAACAGACTCCTGGCCCTCAGATAACAAGCTAAAACCATCCTCATGACAGCAAATATATTACATTAACACCACAAAAGGCAAATGGGAATACTTGTGGTTCTACTTACTATATCAGGTGTTTCTAATAAAAAGACTTATTTTGGAAAAAAAAAAATAAGCAAATAAGCACAGCTCATCTAAGTCAGAAAAATAATAGAAGAGAAAGACTGATAGTTCTCCACGACTCCGTACAGTTTAGTGTGGAGGTTAGGAACATGCTTTTTATGTTGCCACAACACTGGATTCAAGGCTATGTTGAAGAAGTTTAGAAACGTTTTGGCCTTCAGGAGACTTTGAATCAGTAACAGAGCAAAATCATCAAGCTCACACCAACTTTGTTTAAAGTGGAGTCTTGAATATAAATTGTTTTTAAATATTTTTCTGAATATTTCAGTATCGAGACACTGATTATTTTAAGATTTTTCTTGTCCCTCTTAAAATAATGCATCTTTCACTGTCCCTATGACGGGAAGTCATTTTTACCTTGAGTAGCAGATTACTTTGATTTCTTTGAGAAAGCAAAACCGGTGTCTCTGCTGGCAGTTCAAAGTATTTCATCAGCATATCTTAACCTTCTGCGCTGTGGGTCAAAACGAAGTCATCAGGGAGAGGCATGGTACAGTGAGAAAAATAAACTCTTGCCTGGATATTATCCACACTGTGTGACAGTGGCAGCCAAGTGTTTTATCTAAGGTATTTTCAGCAAGGGTATGAGATCATCTTGTACATGATGAAACTAAAGAAGGAACATACACTCTTGAGGCCCGATGAAAAGCCAAGAAATGTGATCACAGGCATAAAGGCTGGTTGTTTAATGGATGGATAAATAACAACAAGACAAAACTAATGTTTTGTAGAAGAACAGATCAAAATTGTCCAGTATCTAAAAGTTCAAGACACCATTACTGTTTGTGGTTAATAAAGTAAGAGGAACACTTGGAAAATAGACTGTGTACTGCCAGTAGTCAGAGGTGCCAGCAGTAAATCGTAATTTCTAACCACTCTCAGTCCTTTACACTATCTTTACAAGAAGAGTAAAGCAACCAGATCTCACTGCTGAGATTATCTAGGATGAAATCAGTCAACCCTGAAGCAGAATTCAGGAGGGTATGGTGGGGGGAAAGGGAAGGTTATGTCTTATTAATAAAGCAGTTTTCATCATTACAGGTCATCTTGCCAAGTGGCAAATTCAACTGTGTAAGGAAGAGATGTAATTACAGACCATTCAGCTTTGTTTCTGAACCTGCAATAGATATATGCATCGAGGTATATGTACCAAGAGTGGTCCCATTGTTTAACCAACAAAGTGTGGGTTAAGTCCACGCACAAAACCTGGGCATATATGGGACTTTCCCTTCCCTTTCCTGTTTTTACCCCAAAGTCTTCCCTGAAGACTGGAAGTCAAATCCCGCCATAAGGACATAGGCGAGACAGACCAGTGACACAGATGTCCATCCCCAAATACCAGTTCCCCCTGTGGAGGGAGGAGACAGAAGAACTAGTGTCTTCT
>VZTM01030791.1:96948-111467 GCA_013400555.1 Jacana jacana | reverse complement strand
TGTGATGCTGCCCTCTGCCAGATAAACTGGGAATGAGGAAGACACCAGGACCTCAAACATCCAAATTCCTCAACTCCATTAGTCACCAAAACTATGCAAGTCCAGAAGCAATGTCATACCTGTCAACTACATTGCTTGTCATCCACGACAATGGCATTCATGAGCTAGCTCCCACAATGTTATTTTTCCACTAAGTTTTACCAAAATGACAAGGTCTTCTTTCAAACAAATTCAAGTGCACTGGAGCAATATATTTCAGAATAAAATCATTGAAAAAGCACCTAAGTAACATTAAAATAAGTCAAAAATGTCTCAATATGTCCTGAAAAGAAGATTGTAAGATCACACAAAATATTTATAACTTACAATTACAACATGGTGATACATCATGTT
Source organism: Jacana jacana (assembly GCA_013400555.1). Lineage (NCBI taxonomy): Eukaryota > Metazoa > Chordata > Aves > Charadriiformes > Jacanidae > Jacana > Jacana jacana. The sequence continues at coordinate 111,074 of VZTM01030791.1, read as the reverse complement.
CAGTACCTAATAAACAAATATAGGAATGTCAATCATATGGAACATGTATTTTGAAGTCCTGGGATGCAAGACCTGNTTCCGCAAACTAAACAATCCCAACTCCCTCAATCAATCCTCATAAGCCTTATTCTAAGAAGAGATGGTAATGACTGATTTAAATCAGCACATCTCTATAACCTCAGTAGAACTATGCTTCTGTAAGAATTTGAGGAAAATTTTGAGAAAACTTTGGTTTGAATATTAACACAAGTGAATCTTAGGGAGAGAACAGCCCGTGGGCTGTTTCAACCATGTTGTACAATTTCCTAGTTGTGTTCTACAGTGTAGGCTTCAAATCCCACTTCCATCAAAGAGAAGCTTGAACTGCACGGCCTCCATTCCTTACTTGAGAGAGAATGAGTGTCTCCCCCCGAGGGAAGAAAAGTGACATTTATAGGCTTTTTACTTAGTGTATCCAAGATGCAATCGTGTGCAATTATTATTTTAAATAAAGTGAAGACAAAGTATTCTCTAGCAAAACAAATCCCATAAATAATATATATGTATCTTCTTTTCCAGCATGTTCATATCACAATTTTCATTCAAACTGGGGGTTTCTCTTGTTATCTTTTGTCAATGCTTTTTAATGAGAAATAATAAAAATTATGGCATTTCTGTTCTTACATTAAATTCAAATTCACAAAGTTTATTCGGGATGACTTCAGCAGAACAAAAGAAAAAAAAATAACTGATCAAGATGGCATGGGAGCTACAAGTGCACACTTACAACAACTTGTCTACACTTGCAATGTTAATCACAGGCCACTGCAGGTGGCTTTTTCCAAAATGCTCTGCATTGGCCCAGTTCCCAGTAGGCCAGCACAGGGTGCTCTGTAAGACATGACCAGCGGTTTAATTAAAGATTATGGAAAGCATTGCCATCACTGGCTGATCCTTTCTCCTCACCTCACGGATGAGTGCATCAAGATCAAGCCACATACCTTCAGCTTCACTTCTTAGTTTATAAAATAAATCCTTGACTTTCTATGTAGAAGTAAAATGACTGTTTTTTAAGAAAACTCGGATCGGTCCAATCCTTCCCATGGATGGTTAATGACAAGAAAGATGTTTCTCATCCTTCTTACCAACCCCTCCATCCCTTTTGCCATGATGCAGCAGGGTAGGTTTAGACTTGATATTAGGAAGAAATTCTTCACAGAAAGAGTGGTCAGTTGCTGGAATGGGCTGCCCAGGGAAGTGGTGGAGTCCCTATCGCTGACTGTGTTTAAGAGTCGATTGGATGTGGTGTTGAGGGATCTGGTGTAGGGGAGAACTTGTAGAATAGGGCTGATGGTTGGACTTGATGATCCCAAGGGTCTCTTCCAAACAAAATGATTCTATGATAGTTTGGAATGAGTTTAACACAAATTTTGCTATTGAGGATTCTGATCTTCTCATCCTAATCATAAACAACAGCAAAAATCTTGACTTTTCTTTTTTCTGAAATATTTTTATTGTTTTTTCTCTTTATTTTTGATTGACCTTTTGAACCACTAGATCCTCCCTCATAACCTGTAGCTGCCTTCCATGGCTTTTCTCCAACATACTGCAGGGGTGGGACACCAAGAGCCTGACAAGAGAATTTTAACCCAAACAGACAGGTGAGAACTGTGTGCCTTGCACAGAGGCCCTGAAACAATGGTTGTGCCCTGCTCTCCCAGTCCGCCTATGAGAACAAGGAGCCTCCCGACAGAAACATGTTTCACTGAAGCCTAGAGCCACAAGATCTATTAAGTCCAGGTGATAATTGGGCTAAAAACCAAGGGATCCTAAAACTAAAATAGATTTTAAACCTGAAGGTAAAATATGCCTCATGGTGAGAGCAATAGCCAAGTATAAATCACATTCAAATTCTATATCTGAAGCCAGCTGAGCAGTATTCAACCTTGTCTTACACAGATTACAAGATGGCTATGCTAATTAGTAGCACCCACTATTCTGGGTTGTTGGGTTTTTTTGGGAAATTCTGAATTTCATCCAGACAAGTGATAAAAAATTGATGGTTTTGATAGTGTCAGTGGTTCATTACCCCTTTTATTTTTCTTTTCCAAATAGTTTTATATAGCAGCCATTCCTGAGCAGTATTTGTGCAGCTTTTATTCACTGCCTGAAAGCGGAGAGGATGCTTTGGGCTTCTGGTTTTGCTCATAATTTCACATTGGCAAAGTTTGTTCAAATCCCTTTTAAACCTCTAAACCTATCAGCGAGCCAAAAAGGTACAGCTTCAGAAGGCAAAAGAAATAAATCTCTTTGAAATGCTAATGGAGGGGAACGTTTTCTGCTATTTCAAGAAATAATCTAGCCTTTTGGAAAATTTGTAAAGGGTTTGCTCTAATGAAGATATTTTACTTTATGACGTGCAATTATAGTTCGGTGAAAACAATATTGCGCTGTCACAGCCTTGTTCCTCGTGCTGTGAAAATAGAAACACCATTATGAGAGAGAAACTGCCGCTTTTGGGAACACACAATGTTTCACTAGCTTTGTCGAAGACGAACAAAGCCCCGAGCTCTGTGTAGATATCTGAAAGGTATTCTTTTTACAGTGACACTTCAGTTACTTTTCTTTCAGCATTTTTAAAGGGGAGTTGGGGAAAAAAAAAAAGTGTCTAGCATGAGTCTGTCAGGAGCCTTGAGGAACTGGAATAAAAACACATACAGATTGTACAACGCTTGGTTTTGTACCAGCCGCCACACACATGATTAAAAGCCTATACAGGGCACCAGGCTAGCTCCAGTAACACTGAAAAACAAGAGATGCTATGCCCAAATATTGCCCATCAAACTAAAAAGTATGGATCTGGGAACATGGAGGGGGGGAGAAGAAAAAAAAAAAAAAAAAAAGGCTTCAAAAGGAAAATAAAACAATGCTGCTAAAATAGTCCTGATTATGTGGGTCACTAAGTACTGTGTATTTCCCCTGTAGCATTTCATAGTGGTTACTGTTGCCAGGGGAAGCTTGATCCTCTCATTATGTATGTTTGTCTTTCACATCAGAGCTCCTCTCTTTCTTTCCATGCCCCGGCACTGTAACAGAAATAAAAATAAGGAATGAACCCCCATTATTACCCAAATACCTACAAAGCAGAGGGAGTGACCCCGACAGGTCGGCGGGTCAGCCCCCTCATCATTGATGCACTTGCTCCAGCGGACCCCTGCCTTTTGTCACCAGGTCAAAGCCAAGACCTCTGCTGAGTGTCCTCAGTGAAGAATTAACAAGTGTGACAATTTGCGGTCCCTCCCCCCTCCCCGCCAGCCCCCGGTCCTGCCTGTGTGAATGCTGTAAATAGAGACATCTGGATGGAGGCCTTTCACTGCAGTAATTGAAAATGAACATGGATCAAGTTCTGGCCTGTTGTATTCATAAATCTTCAGGCTTAATTACATTAAATGGAAATCTAGGGCCCGGCTCTATGGAAACAGCAGATCCTATCAGGCTTTCAGATCATGAATCTTTACGATAAGTGTTTTTCCTCTCTTCGAGACAGTTGGATGAGAAATTTCAATTGGGTCTTTCCAGCATCAGAAACCCAGCAAAGATCTATAATTGTTCTTTGCATTTTCCTTTTTCCTTCGTATGGGACGTGTTCTTTTCCACCAGCGGGGAGCTGGAGGACTGGGATATGTGAAGCATCAGGCTGCCATCCTACCGGTCGTTTAGGGGATTGGTCCCAGAGGGCCACATACCCTCCACATGGAAATTCAGGAGAGGGGAAATGTGTAGCTAGCTCAGTGTCGTGGGTTTTGCAGGCACAGAGCCCTTGGTTCTGCTTCCCAGCGAAAACTGGGGCACAAGAAGCAAAAGGGGTCTGCAGCTCTGCTCACTCATCTCCACATTTTTTGAAAAGAAAAAATAGATTTTGCATTCATTGGAAGCTTTCTTCACATCTGCCTTTTAAAAACGTCACTGTTGTTGAAGGAAAAGATGAAACTCAATAAACAAACAAACAGGTGGCAGAAGGGCAAAAATGTGGCATTTCAAATGACACTTTCTAGTTGTTAAGAGCTACTTGTTTTGCAAAAGCACTGACACTTCTGCCACTATTTTCTGTCTCTGTAACGAGCTCCCATCACAGTTACAGACTCCACAGTGAGCTTCTACGTGATGCAGATTTTCAATGCAGCAGAAGCCTTGATAAAAAGAACACTCCAAATGGAATAAAGATTCACAAGAGCCAAGATATCTATTTTCTGTTAAGGGTTTCCTTAAACCCTACCCAGAAAGAGTGTTGGTGTAGACAGACCCCTTTAATTAAATTCTGCAGGAACTAATTTGATAGCATGTAAGTTGACTACAGTCTCCACAGCCACCAGACAATACTAGTGAGCTACAATATGGCCAAGTAAAACTGAACCATCCTGTTCATTGCAGACCATTGGAAGAATACAGTACAACAAATAAGGAAATCTTGTATCTTGGCCTTCCTATGCATTCAGAATGGCAGCGTGTGGTGGTTCTTTATAATTCTACTTGTGAGTATTTTAAAGCTTAAAAAAAAATTACAATCCACCAGAAAAAAAAAAAATATTTTAACCATCTTGAAAACAGTGCAAAACATCAAGACCTTTTTTAAAAAAATAAAGGGGGGGAAGCAAAACAAAGCAAAACAAACCACCCACCTACTTCCCAATTGCAATTTTTCTTCCAAGAAGTTTCAGCCTGAATTAACTTCAATATCATAGCTACAGATTTTCAGTTAATAATAGAAGGGTGAGTTCCATAGAGAACCTAAAATTCTGTTCTCAGACCTCACAGGTACCGATTCCCCCCCAAACCACACAGGTTTCTCCACTCCACTTCTCGCAGAGCAGGGAAGCTCTGCAGCAGTAAGAGGCAGTAGCTAGCAACCAGGTCCTCCAAGCCAGCAGCCTGTCCTGCCTCTCACCGTAGGGGAATATTGCAAAAAATAAAAGCTCCTGAAAAATACCTCCCAGACCGGAAACAAGAGATTTTAACAAATCTTCATTTTCTTCCAGGACTTGTACAATCTGCTATGGCAGAAAACTATCAGCAATGTTTGCTTTGCAGAAGAGCAGGGATACTTTTAACCTTCAAAGAACTCGTGCCCCAGTAACAAGTGGTTTTGCTGTCAGCATATACCATCGTATTGACAGAAAAGGCTGGGTAACGACTCAAGGATTATTTATATGAAACCCAGAGCCAGTGGCACTGTAAATTACGGAAAGAGGACAAGCTCCCAAAGCAGTGGCCATGTGTCTGTAGGTGGGACACACTCTCTGTCAGCAGGGCTCAGTGACTGCAACACAGATTCAGAACTACGGGCTTGCACCTGAGCTCATACATATAAATCTCAACAAGGCAGGAGGCTGACAACAGTGCCAAATAATTCATGCTACAATAAGGCCAGTCCTTTCCTCTACAAGACTTTTGTATCTGACAGTTTTACTCATGTACCTTTTGTTACTTTCCAGCAATTCTCCTCTGGGAATCCAGATTTTATCTTTATCTTAATTGTAGGTTTAATTATTGTATCATTTAGGTGGAGTCCATTTTATAGAGGTCTTTCCATCATACATTTGAAGGGAACTCCATATCCTGGGCCCCCTTTCTGTGGCTTTTACTACCACCAAACAGGGACTACTCCAGCAGTAAAATCAGCAAAGGCGACAGAACCAAATTCTGGGGAGTTTAACCACCCACATTGTTCACTGCATTTAGAAGGTGATAAGGTTGTTTTCAAACGTGGAATGTCTTTCTCAGTTCTGTAACTTTCAAACTGGTAATTGGGGTTACTTCCTATTACATGCCCATACCACTTGTCTTCTTACAAACATTATGTTGCTCGTCCTAACACAGTACCAGTTCCCCTTTCCAACTGAGTTTCCCCTCCTTCCTCTCTCCCACTGCTGCCCAGGCTCACACCCTCTCCTGTACCCCCTTCCTCACTGAGTGGGGCAGAATTCAGTCCCTGCATCACACAGCAACTCCTCTGTTCCTCCTCCTCCTCTCCTCCTTGCCATCATGCAAGCCCGAACAGTGATACTGAAGTACTCTGTGGTATGCCCTGCTCTTTCAAATGCTTTGAAAGGAAAGTAAATCAGCAACTTTACATTCCTATTTCCTGGCAAGGACTATGTAAAACTAGCCATTTATTTAAAAAGAAATAAATTAATTAAACAAACATTATGGATTTAGTTACTTCATCATTCATCATTCATCAGTCTCTATCTGGAGTCTTCCAGAGCGAGTTGGCCTCTATCAGGCTATTTTATTGGCCTTAAATTATTAAATGTACATTAGAAAGCAGCTGCTGTGTGTGTGTACTGCGGTACATTGTACTCTTCCTTGCTGCCTGCACTGATGCTGGCTGTGATTTTAAAGAGGTAAATTGACATCTGCATTATTTTTTCACTGTACCTTGTAGCAATATGCTTCCTTGAACCAGGAGACATTCTTTCTGCACAATTTTATTTAAAATCTGCAGAGACTGGGTGCCTAACTTCCAGTGGTATCTTTGATGGTACCAGTTTGTGCTATCTGCAACTAAAGAAACAATAGCCTTAAACATTTTAAATTAGGTGGATTCTCCAGAAATAATCAATAACAATACTTTATAAAGTCCATTAAAAACAGTTAACTCTACAATAGGCAGCCTGTAAAGAAAATGCAAACATAACAGTAAATTTTAATACAACTTTTGTTTAATTCCATTCCTTACCAATTCTAAATGTACAGCTGTCAATGAGTCCCACCATGTATAATTCAGGTGAAGATCCATCATGGATATGATGGATAGTAATGAAAAGCATCTGTTCAAACATTTTCTATAGATCCAGCCAGTCAAAAGTCACCCCAGGAAGTGAGGACATGATATCCCTAAGGAGCCTAATCTCCCCACAATCTCAGACCTCCCAGTTGCCACACAGGTTCTCCTTCTACCCACATAGGCAACAACTTTGAAAAAGGCAATTATTAGGTCTCTAAGGTGACAACAGTAGCTCCTTTGCTCAAGCTTAAGCCAATGTTTTGCTCAGAGCAGTTTCTGCAGATTTTTCATGCAGGAACTGGATCATTTGAGACAATAAGGTATTTGGGGTGAAAATGCTACCCCTTATGCAGTGGGCCAGCACCAGGCCCTACTAGCAAAAGTCATCATATGGAACATCAATCTACACCTTAATTTCCTGGGGAGCCTCTGTAAAGACCTTGATGAATACTGACCCACAACGCCATAAAGCATAAAAGACAGTTACTGGGGCATTTTCCTTTCCCAAGGTAAGATGTCTACATGAGCTAGTTACTTCAGCAATATCTAAAGCCATTCATGTCCTGCACTGACCCAGGAGTTGCTGCCATCCCTGGGATGACTGAAACTGCCATAGGAGACAGACACCAGAAAGAAAATATTGCAATAGCTGCTGAGAGACAGGCAGGGAGGTCTCCATTTTGAACAAAGGAAAATCAAAAAGCCTCCAAACACCGTAAAATTTACACAGACTTTCCAGCATTTTGCAGCAACTCCTCTGTTCGAAGTGGTTACAGGATCTTCATATTTGACACCGTTTCTCATTTATGTTTATTCGCCTTTTGACTCTGCAGACTCTACAGTCTGACATACTAGGCATAAAGGTAAAGACTCTTTATGATGCAGTTGCATTGTGCTTTTACCACCAAACAAGTTGAATGGATCTGTTGCAAGCCCAGCAGCCTTGGAAGACAAAGTTTAGGGCAGCAACATGTTTAATTTCTCCATGATTGCACCGCCTGAATTTTAGATACATGTAAATGGAATATATAGAGATATATATATATTCTCCAAGTATACTTGAAGTTTCAGTAAAACTTATTATGCCCAAAAAACAGAGCCCTCTCCCATCACATGGAGGCCTCACAGTGTCTCTGCATATGCTGAAAAGATCCAGTGACAGCTGGCGAGGTCATTGTAAATGAGGGAAAAAGAGAGTCTTGTCTCCATTACCAAACAGCGGCAACTAATCACTGTCACATCATGATGTGGTTCTGGACTGTCCACAGGTTTATTGTGGCCATTAGCCTATTCAAATATTCTACTTGAGGAGAAAAAAAAAGTCTGAGGCCCTGTCTGGATCCTCAGGTCTTCTGCAGTCATGTTAACTGCTACAAAGTGACCATAAAACATCACCAAATCAGATCACACGTATAACAAACGTAAAATGAAAAACCAGTGAGGCAGATTAGAGCCTAAGTACGTCACATGTTACTGTCTACAGCCTTCATGCGTGACTTTTTTACCCTTCAAGCAATGCAAAGTGGGTTTTGCAGCTTGCACTGAGAAGTCAAGCCCTTTGGTATTTACTGCAGGGTCAGAGGAACTCACCAGGGAGCGACTGAGGCTTTGCAAGCTCACACAGCACTTCCCCCTCCACGGCAACCTCTTCAGGCCCATAGTACTTTATGGCCACCTCGTTATAATTACCCTGGAGCAGAGGAAGGGTAAAACAGACTGCAGGAAGGAGGGAGAGGAATTGCCTTTTTCCTCCCATTTTTGAGTTAATGCTCTGTCATGTATTTACATTATCTGAACAATAGGAGGCTGGTTCCCACAGTGATTTTCTTATGGGCTGTCAACATTGTTGAAAATTATACATAAGTGATGAATGGTTTCTCCAGCCATCACAGATTATTTTAAGTGACTCCGATGAACTCAAAAAAGCGTTAACTTAGAGTCATCTACTCTTTTAGTCTCTTTGGGGATTTTTGCCCCAAGAAAATGAACCACATGAATATGAGACAAAACAATATTATACTGGGCATATACCAACACTGCACAGGGCTGATGCTTTTCACACACTACATGCGGCCACCACTGTACTTAGAATAAAATCATATATACTAATGAAATAGACAGCAGGACATCCCACCAGTGAACATTACACAAACCTTTATAAGCAGAAAAGTTTCTAACACTGTGTAATTAGCACTCTGTGATGGATGGACATGGTAGGAAGTTTCCCCTGGTCTTTGCAGTTCGTGGCAAAACCTGGTTTATCCCTCATGGGCAATTTTGGAAAGGGGGGAGGTTAAGACACAAGACAAGGTTAAGAAACAAGAGTTTCAGAAACTCTGGCTTAAAATTGCCATGGGCAGGGCAGTCTGTGTGACCTTTGGAGATAATATCAGGTTTAACTGATAATGCAGCTGTAGTTTGTGTGGATGCCTCCCCAAGCTAGCGCCAACCACCAAGCTCAGGTACTCTCAGGGGAACAGGAGAGGCAGCCTGGAAATAACACACAAATAACCCACTCCAAAGTGGGCTTTTTCATCCTCCTCAGCATTCTGTACTGCTACAGCAAGAACACTAACAGTAACTAAACTACTAGTAACTAAACTACTACCGAATACATATCCAGGTGATAGATGTTCACATGATCTTCCCAAGGACTTTCATCGCTTGGGGAGGCACTGAGAGCATCTACCCAAGGAACAGAACCTGACTGTCTTAATTTGCCCTCCCAGCATCTCCATACCTGAAGAAACCATGACCTCAGACCTGTGTTTGACCTGTCTAAAACTGGCATTGTGGTGCACCTTCCACTGGAAACTAGGGGAAAAAAATATTACATTGGGTGCCTGTCTAGTTTATAACGACTTTAGAAGCTCAGTGTAACTATGTGGTTTTATGGTATCTAATTCTGTAAAGATCTAGTCTCAGATGATGCTAGGTGATGCTCCAGCAATTGTTAAAAAAAAAATAATGATATTTTGTAATAACCAAAGTATTACATGGACAAAGTACTTCATGGACAACTGCAGCCCCTTGTGCTCTTCTTTAACTGATGTCAGAGAAAAAGTATTCAGCATAGAAGAAATTGCCAGAAAATATCAATGAAAATCTGAGCAATGCTCTTTTTCTTCTAAACTGAACAAGTCAAAGGAATAAATGAAAATAATTTATCAGTGTGTGAGCGCAAACTCTCATGCGTGATATGGAGTATATTGTGGACGCTTAATGCATCTGCCACTCTGTAGCAGCATTTTATTTAGCGCTGTGGAAGTACAAATGCTTCCCCACTAGTGGAACCACATAGTTTCCAAAAGCTGTCTTCCATTGAGAGGACAATTGTTTTCTATAGAGATGAGAAACAAATACCCATGACCCACGTCACCTTGCCCCAGCAGGCTTTTGCTGCAGCTTCCTCTGTGCAAATACAACAAAGTCTGGCAGCAGTCAATCCTGCCAGCCCACACTGAGCCACCACAGAGTGCGTAGCTATTTACCCTTCCTATTAATCTGTCAGTGTTCTAGTCAAACACGTAAAACAATATGGTGTGCGCATATCTTGACTGGTCATTGCTAAGTTACTGAGGAGCAACATGAATGAGTGGAAAACCATGCAACAAACTATAACACTAGATTTTTAAGGTATGGAATATTGGAGTTCTCAATTGTCAGCGCGAAGGAAGCAGCCATGGTGTTCATAGCACGGTGACAATAATGCGAAAGCCAGAAACTACAGCCAGCCTGCTTCTTTCAGCATACAATAAATGGGTCCTGTTTGTTTTGCTCAGATGCAGATTTAATCCCAGCTCTTCTATAGGCTCCCTGCTCAGTGCAGTCAGGAAACAATTAGGAAACTTGGGCTCCTGTCCTTCAGGTTGCTCCGCACAAGCAGACTGCTGCCTCAGTGCAGAAACCAATGACTGCAGTTACCAGGGATGTGGCAGAGCTACATTTTGAAGCGACTGGAAGTTGAAATACAGTTTACTTAGAAACCCCGCAGAGAAACACAGTTGAATCCAAAAGCTGTACAGTGGATAACTCTGTACCATCCAGTCCAGCACTCCTTTCTCAGATAAATTCAGCTCAGTGGTAGCAATTCTTGCCCAGGAGAGAACGTTTAAGAACAAGTCAGTATACTCTATCAGGCTGCTGAGCCAAGCACACTGCTTGCCCTTCTCAAAGTAATAATTTTATTCGATGACGCCTCAAGGCTCTGTCAGAGATTAAAATTCACAATGCCTGCTATCTCTTTAATCCGTTTCCTTGCCATGAACAAAAGGAAGAGTGTAGGTATGAGAAAGCAGAAATAGAGGATATAGGTCAAAGGGTATATTCTCAGTGTCAGGAAGACTTTATCTCAATCAGAATAGTCTTTCCACAGTCAGCAAACTCCCCAGAGCCAACCAGAATTGAAAAAAAGCATGACTACAGACATTACAAAAATAAATGACAAAGTACTAATAACAATATTTAGGCACCTTCAAAAAGCTTGACTTGCTCTTTGCTTTATGCTTAAGAAAGTTCTACTTTGGCACTGCTGGAAGAGAAGGTAAATTTTCTGCCTAAGCATGTATATAAACATACATGTCTGAAGGTATTTGTATATATAAACAGAATTATGCCAAGCAGTTCATAATGAACAGATGCAAATTAGGGATTCACTGCTGCAACCACTTCCATGCATTGCTTTCTACTTCTAACTAGTCCCATCAACTTCAGTAATACTATTTATATATAAAAGTATACAGATGGATAACACTGAAAGGTTTTGGCCTGAAGATCCCACACTTGATTAGTATTAACTACACAAAACTCTAAAGAATTCCTGGATCAGGCTGCAAACTAGTGATTTACAAAGTGATAAATTGCAATAATTAATTATGTTGTAATTATCCTAGCCAATATCCATTTGAATATGAGGTTCATTGTCTGATCAACATGAAGTTGACCAAAATAGGACATAGTATACATCTCTTTGGACTTCTGAAAGAAGAATGGTCCAGAGATGTCCAAAAGCATGTCTGGAACAGATCCAAAGGCAAAGAAAATATCTTCATCTCAGTCCATGCTCAAGTGACAACTAGTGAAGCATACAGAAAGCAGATCTACCCCACACAATCAAGCTATCAGTCTCAAATGCTTAAGGCAAAATATCACCCATCCAGTAAATCACTGCTGGTTATGCTGAACTTATTTAACCTCCTTATCACAAAGGAGAGGTAAGCACATCAGTATTTCAAGAGGCATCTGAGAATCACAGATTCACTGGTAAGGTAGTTAAGGTGCTAAAATCCATAATTAAGGTGCTAAAATCCCTGACTCCAAATGGCATTGCTATTTCTTTAAACTTGCAAGGAAATGGTGTTTATCCACAACCCTGTTCTGGTAGAGCCCACACAGCATGGGAACAGCAATAGCTCCCCTGCCCCATCTGATGGTGCATGCTAAGGTCTAGGAGTGATGGTGTTAATACCAGTACACCAAGTCAGAGTCATGTTTTCACAAAATTTCCCAAGGATTGTCCCAAAAAGCAGATTCTGGTTACACTTGAGACAAAAAAAACAGACTGCTGTTTAACTCAAGGTAATTAACACAGTCGCCAGTTCTAAGACAAGCCTAACTCAGAGGAACACATGTATGTACATTTGATTGAAACTCCTAGATGTAATACACTTAGTGTGGCAATTAAACTTGCCAAAGGGGGTAAAAACTCATAGAATCAGAGCAGCGTGTCCCTGCTCAGCAATTTCAGTGAGGTTTTAAGCAAGACAAAGCCTGTCAAGGTCAACAGAAAGATTCATTGCACTTTGTCTCAACTCTATAGTTAAGGTCTATCTAAAACGTAAAGAAAACATTTATTCCAGTCATCCTAATATAAGAGATAACTATTAGAAAAGCAAGAATTTTGCACAAGGAAGCGCTGTTTTAAACTATAGTACTTTGAACTGTAGGCTTAATAGAGCAAGCCAGACCCCTACAAGGTTAAACTGCAGCAGCAGAGTTTTCATTCTAGATTATTCTTGTGCAAGTATCTTCCGAGTGCTTAGATGAGAGCCAAAAGTTCCAACCCATCTTGGTGAAAAAAAAAAAAAAAAAAAGAAAGAAAGAAAAGATCTCCCTTTTTAATAAAACATATTAAAATTGTTTGGGGAACAGAGAAGACAGCTTCATTTATTAAGAACAAAATAGATCCTATTTTTTGGTTCCTCCTTCATTGTAGTGGCTCCCAACACATTCCAATTTGCAGGGAAGTTGTACAGAGGAGCTGCAGATCTCAGGCTAGCGAAGTTTGGCTGCTCTAGAGGGAGGAGAGATTTCTCCCTGGGCAGGGCTCTCCTGGATGCTAATGAGCACCTTTATTACAAGATTTGAAAGTAAATACCTACAGAGGAAGAGCAGTGTTTACCTCAAGTTTTTGGGGCCTTATTCAGAATACACTTAATGAAATGAGAAACCCTGGGGTGCAGAGATGCCTTCTTCACTGACCTGTAGTTAGTGAAGTCAAGGAGCATTTCTGTAGGTTCCCTTAATCGTATTTTTTTACTCTATTTCATCATTAAAGAGGGAGAGAAATGGCTTTTTAGAGTCTAATCACATTTAACTAATTTCTAATACCTAGGCAAGAAAGTCTAGACTGTAATACTGGCCCCTCTTGGGCTGGGTGGTATAAACAGGGGTGCTCCTCCATCTTCATCACAGAGCATGGGGATATAGTGCCCATTTCAGAGACATGCTTCAGAAGGAATAATAGAGTTTTAGCTCCTGCCACATCGTCACAGAGCAGCACCAATACCCTGCTGGATTACTAGGCTGATCTTTCCATTTCTCTTTTCATCTCATTTCTCTGTCTCCCAAACTCAGCATCCTCTAAATGCTGGCATTTGTATTCAGTAATATTTCTGGGGCTTTTCTAAACTCCATAGTCTCAGATGAGTTAAAAAAAACACCATTGTGCAAAATTGTGACATGCAGTGTAACTTGAAAACAATGTCTTGCCCCTCTATTTATATATATTTTTTGTGTGTGTCCTTTACAGCTCCCTCTTTGCAAACCACAGGTGTTTGGAGGCATAATGCTCCCAATGCTGTAGAAAAGAGTTTATTGTGAGGAGCCTTTTCTTTGCCACTTGTCCTAAACCTGTTCGCAAAGTGCTACATGCGTTCTACCGATCACCATAAAAATCAAGGAACAAGAAGTCCTCTGTAAGCCTGCCCAGCAGCGCCACTATGACATTGGTTGCGACAGCTTTGTGACCCTGCATTGTTTTCCATTCATTCACAAGCCTTTTTCTTTGCTTTCCTCCCCCCACCCCACCCCCGGCCCTCCACTCTCTCAGGGGAAAAAAAAAAAAAAAGGAGGGGGGGGG